>BSBK01004415.1:1005000-1190836 GCA_027943335.1 Chamaecyparis obtusa
TCTCTATAACACTTGTTATCAATGCCATTGTGTAGAGAAAAAGATTAAAGATTGTCTATTGGTTGCACCACAGTTGAAACATCCTCCAAAAGAGTCAAGTTCTCATCTCATAGAAGCTATTAAAAAAGATGAATGGACCACTGTCATTCAAAAATGAAAACATTCCTTGTCTCTCAAAATCAGCCAGTGGATTTGTCTTCTTAGGCCACCACGGTTTCTCCTTCTCAGACCACTTCTTCTCAGCCAACGGTCATTCAAAACCCTAGGCAATAATAGAAAATTGTGCTTGTTTCAAACCCTAGCCAATAAGGGAAGGATACTACAACGGATTGCTCTTGGCCTCCTTTTGTTCGTACTCCACAAGATTCTTCAACCATTAGTACTTCTTCAACTTTGTGTCATTCTCGCAGCCCTTTTAGGTGTGTTGAGAGCATAGATGGCAATTCAATAAAGTAGAGAGTCATCTCTAGAGGAGATTATCTTCCTAGTTTCAAAAATAGTTTATATTTCTTTCACAATAACTTCTCTCTTGGGGACAAGGGTGATATGAAAAAATTTTCATCATGAATTTTCTCTCATGGAATGTTTGAGATCTAATTGACCTCCATAGAAAATATTTTTTTAGAGATACTAGACAAAGAATTGGTAGTTTGGATGTTCTTTTCCTTGAGGAGGTCAAAATTGTTGGGTTCATGCTAAATGTGGCATATCAGGTTATTTATCCAGATAGTATAGTTTTTGCTTCTCAGCATGGAACTAGTCGAGGTGGTCTATCTATCCTTCTCTCACCTTGACATTCTTTTCTTGTTAATCAAGGCTCTAATCCAATGTAAATAATTGTATGGATTTTTCTATTCATTAACAATCATTCTTTTGGTATTGTTAATGTTTATGCTCCTAGTGATGTGCTTGAAAGGTCATACCTATGGCGTTGGATTCCAGACTTCTTTCCACCTATAACTTGGGTCATCTTTGGGGAATTCAATATGGTTGAGATGGCTTCAAATAAGGATTGGATTTTGCCTCTTTTTTGACAACTAGAGAGAAAGAAGCCAAGTATTATATGCGCAATAAATTGAAATTTTTAATCTCAATACCAATTATCACCGCCCTAATGGGGTCTGGCACACTTGGTCTAATTTTAGAGCTATCTCTAACATGCTTTTCAAGAGGCTTGATCATTTCATGATCATGACTCAATATTTTTCTCCTTTTCTTAAGATAGGGAATTATCTGTCATTCCCTTGATTGATGTGACCTTTTTAGATCACTTTCCTATTACTTTTTCTATTAAGTGGTAGACAAATCATATGTGTCCTTCCAAAATGAAATATTGTCTTAACATGTTTATACTTTACCACCACACCATGCTATCCCACATACAATGTATTTGTAATTTAGATCCTTGGTCCTATCATCAAACTAGTTGGAATCAATGGTGGAATGATGAGATAACCTAACTGTAATTTTTCTACATATTTATGGCAAGAAACTTGCTATGTACTTCAAGCCATCCTATGATGCCTATGTCAAAGATCTCTATGTAGCCATTGAATCCTTCGCATTGAATCCATTTGATATAGAACTGAAAGTTAGCTTTCCCATCTTTGACACCAAAAGAAAATTGCAAACAACTACATTGCCAAAGGAGCTCAGATCAAAGCTTGTCTCCATTGGCTTCATGTTGGTAACCAAGCTTCAAAAGAAATTTTCATGGCTTTGAGAGCTAGACACGCCTTGGTTGGGATTAAATGAATTAAGGATAGCCAAGTTGTTCTTTCTTAACTTCCTGATATCCTCCAAGATTTTTTGCTTCACTATGAGAAGGTTTTCACTATGCAATGAAATTCTCCTATACCATAGATGAATCCTTGAAATATTTCCTTACTGTGGCCCCTACTAAGCTTTCTCCAAAACACGGGACTTTCTGTAATCAAAATCTCACTCTTTAGGATCTTAAAGAGGTTGATTTCTCCATGGCTCATGACAAAGCTCCTAGGTATGATGGTTTTCCATGTGAATTTTATAAATCTATGTAGGACTCTATGGGTTGAGATCTTCATATGTTTTATCTTGAGGCCTTTCATTCTCAATACTTGGAAGAGATTATCAACAAAGGAAATATAAAATTAATCCCAAAGGAAAGAGATCCTAAAGATATTTTTAATTAGAGACCCATAAATTTTCATAACATCTCCTATAAGATTATTACAAAGGATCTTGCCCTTAAAATTCTCCATATCATGTCTTTAGTGGCTCACCCAAAGTAGTCTAGATTTATCAAGTCTTTCGCTATTTTGGATAATATTATAGCAATGTGGAAAGGCATGGAATGAGCTAGGAAGTCCAAACAATCTTCTCTCTTTCTTGAGATCAACTTTGCCAAATCTTATGACCACATAGAGTGGCCTTTCATTTTAGCCATCCTTCAATCTCTTGGCTTTGGTCCCACTTTTATCCAATCAGTTTAGATACTCTTTGGGGATTCCTCCACTTGCATTACCATTAATAGTTTCTAGTCCCAAGGTTTTGACCTTTTCATGTCCATTCATCAGGGATGTCCCTTGGCTCATGCCTTGTATGTTCTTGCAACTAAAAAGTTTGGGTACTTACATGATAATGTAATCTCTTCAGGCATTTCTAGAGGAATTTCCCTACCTAAGTCACCTACTCATCTTGTCAATGGGAATTTTATGAATAATTATTTCCTCACTCTTATTGAGGATGAAGATAATTTCAAAGATGCTCTCTAGTGTCTAGACACTTTTTTCCTCACTTCTGGGTGGACTATCCAATGACATAAATGTATGCACCCTAAAATGGTCGCCTAGAATTTGGGCCCCATTCTTGCAATTTATCAATTTTATGAATCAATATTTTCAAAATTAAATCAATTTCCTTGATCAAATCCTAATTTTATCATTTATTCAATTTTATTCTATGGGCTAACCATTTTATCCTAAGTCTTTATTTAATTAAAAGTAATTCCCTCCCCTTTTATTAAATAAAAAGCCCCCACTTTCCTCTTATCCTAAGTTGCACAAATAAAGCATTATTCTTATTTTATAAAAAGGAGAAAAGGCCTTTTTGTCTCACATGAGGCTCAAAAGTCAACACTTCTTTCTCATTGGAGGAGACTTGTGCACATGGATTGCTCCTCTTTCAAACTCCGCCCTTGATCAAATCTTTTGCCTCTTAATCTCCATCGTCCGTTGATTCTCATTTCTTATAAAAGAAGAGCTCTCTTCTCATTCTAGGATCCAACTTTTTATACTAATCTTATGCTATAGGATTTCTTGGTGACTTTGGAGCTTTGGAGATCTTCTTGCATTCTAGCTTTCATTCTTGCATTTAGCTTAGCTTTCATGGCATTTTAGTTTAATTTCCTTTCATGTTTCTAGCTTAGCTCACATAGCTTAATTAGCAAGGCTTGTAATACTTTCATTTCCATAACTTAGTTTACATTATTGCATCTTCATTTCTAGCATAGTTGCATTGCATTTTCATCTTGATTCTCGAAGATATTGGCATTCTTGCCCTTGTCTCTTTGAATCTTTCATTGTGTGGTTTACTAGCAAGGTTATTGGCTTAATAGCTCTAGCTGAGAGAATTCTTAATATCCTTGTGACTCCATGCCTAGGGAGCTCTAGGTCACTTTCTCAAGGTTTCCAATCCATGGATTCTCTTGGAAGTAACGACTTAGAGAAGTGCGCATTTTAAGTGTACATTTTTGGCGCCCACCGTGGGGCAGAACACTCTATTTTGTCCTCTCTTTTCATGCATTTCCACAAATTTTTCATCATATTTTGCTTGTTGTTTCAGCTATTTTTCCATACTTTTTGACAGAATATCGTACAATAGTCTTCCAGTATCGTACGACAATTCTTTGTATACCCGTGCGATACTTTTCCAATAAAAGTATTGTACACCCTTGCAAGATTCTGTCGTAGAGACATATAGAACTCCATCATCTGGACATAGTGTGATCTGTTGTATAGAGAGAATGTATCACACCAGTATACTGTGAACTATTGTACGAAACTTTCTCTGACAGAACTATCACCCAGGCCTGGCAATGACTAATTTTGATCGTTTCGTTGCAAGATTTGATTTGTTTGCTTCAGATTTCTGATTTGCTATGGTAGAACAGAGGTTTACTTGCAGATTATTCTTGATTTTATTGTGCTAACCTTTGTGGGGCTAAGAAGTTGTGCTTGTAGGTGTGCCCTCATTGCTTGAATATTTGCCAAAAGGAATGCATGTCAAAGCTTCAAATGCACAAGGACTACTAACCTTTCTTGCAGGGCTACCCAAAGCATAAAAACAATCAAGTGCTTGTTCATTGCTTTCATTTTTAAGTGTGGCATATACTAGTTGATTATTTTCTTAGGCACTTAATATCTTGTTGTAGGAGTCTTTTGGTGGTATCAGAGTATGCTCTTCACCCTTGTGGTGAACCAGAAATCTTGACCCACTTCTAGATTTTGAAAGCAAGAGGCTAATTGAACATTGGTTGGTGTGTTTGGGAAAGATTTTTGAGATAGGAGAGTATGCTCTTCACCCTTGCGGTGAACCAGAAATCCTAACCCTCAAAGGCTGATCCACTTTTTGTTTAGTTTTAGAATCCTTTAGTGGGCCTGCTCTTGAGTAATCAAGAGGAATGACCCAAGTGGGGACAAGCTAATACCAAGCTATTCTGACCCACTATAAAATCAAGGCTATCAAGGACACAAAACCTTGGTAGATGTAGTACTTGTCTTCATTTGGTGTGAGTACTTGTGGGATTGTGACCATGAGGAAAATCCTAAGCAAGAAAGCTTAAGGTACTCTTGTGGCCGCGAGGTTCGTTACTTGCCACAAGGTAAGGAGTCCCTTTGGGGAGCAAGAGGGGTATTACGAATAGAAGCCCTTACTACGAACCATAGATAGAAGCTACCCAATTTTTCCACTTAGCATCTTGGTGCAAGGATTGATCCTAGTGGACTAACCCGGATCACCCCAAGACTACTCACCATCTATGTTCCTTTTGTTGTGTCATTGGTACTTCCACGATAAAGCCAACATCTATTGTGGGCAACCACTTTGTGTGAGGCAATGGGACATCAAGTGTGGGCCAGTTGTTAAGTATTGAGCCTTTGTCTTTCTAGGCTAGTAAGTGCTTCATTTGTCTTCATTGTGATCTACACATGTAAATGTTGTCAAACATCAAACATCACAGTAGCATTCATAGGATTTTTTATTTTTTTTCGCTTTGATATCACAAGTGCTTGTCTTGAAAAGGTTGCCTTTTCCCTTGAATCAAGTGTTTTATGATATGTTTGATCACTTATTGTTGCAAACATGTTTTTTCTTTTCTATTACTATGTTTGGAGTCGAGAAATTAAACCATCAAACTGAGACTTTAGACAAATTACCTTCAAAAACTAAGATTTTCACATTCACTGGTCAAGAATTGTACAATACTGAACAATCATCGCACATGGGTCTGAGTTTTATTATGTGATTCTTAATTACTGCACAATTGTCACACAACTTACTTGGAAAATATCACACCTACTACCTGGAAACTGTCGCACGACCTTAGTGTGAAATATCCCCTAGACATATTGTATCATCCCAATACCCTGCGAACTATTGCATAGAGTAATCTTCATGTCTGTCTAATTTGTGTCATTTTCAGTCTTCCTTTGGTCAATTCAGATTTTAGTAGGTCTCCTACCTTGCAGTTGGAAGCTTTTTTGTACCTTGGGTTCCTGTGTTTTGACCCCTTCAATTAGTATTCTTTGATTTCACAAGTGACCTTTCTTGGAATTGGTAAGTTAGAAGTTATCCTTGTTGAAAAAGTAAACCTTTAGATTCTTTGGTAACACACTTGGAGAGTCTTAGTAGTCTCTTATCCAATTCACTTCCATCAAAAATCAATTTCA
The DNA here is from genome assembly GCA_027943335.1 of Chamaecyparis obtusa. Taxonomy (NCBI): domain Eukaryota; kingdom Viridiplantae; phylum Streptophyta; class Pinopsida; order Cupressales; family Cupressaceae; genus Chamaecyparis; species Chamaecyparis obtusa. The sequence goes on from BSBK01004415.1 coordinate 1,010,928, forward strand.
ATTTCAAATATAATTTGGTTAAATCATCCTCCTGATCCATATGTGATAGGATACTTATCCTTTGATTGGGCACCTCTATGGCAGTGTTGGTTTACACCTTTTACAATTTTCTATCTTATCATCTCTTTTTTTTAGACAATTGAATACTTTATCGATGTTTCGTAGGGTCATCTTATCACCAAGGGTCTTTTCTTTCATGTCGGTTACGACAAGGTATCAATTCAATCAAGGAAAATGACCTCAATTTGTTTTTGACTAGTTACCCTTAGTCCAAACTCATCAAAAGCGTAAGGGAAAAGAGCCCATCTTTGACCAATCACCTAGGAAGGAGTCTAAAGTTTGGTTTAAACCTAAGAGCAATCCTAGTGAGTTGAGTACCTCCTTAGCACCTTCTTAATTAGATATGGACATGAGCTACACCATGACTAGAAAGGAGAGAGAAGCAATGGATCAAAATCTTGATGACATATTTCAAAGACATAGGGACAACATGCTATTTGGTGATGACATCAACTAGAATCACCCCCTATCAACACCAAATATTTAGATGCCCATCAAAGGGCTGAAAGATATACAAGACGAGCTCACCAAGACAAATGGTCACAACATAAAAACCAAAACAACAAACCTTGTGATGCTCATGTGAATGCAGTGTTTACTGACAATTGTTCAAACATTCGAGACCAAACTCTCCACTCCAAACAACCTCAAGGTATGCAAGAGAAAGGCTCAAAAGAATTGAACATGAAAAGAAATCCTTTTTCGATGAACAAGCCACAAAAAGAAGAGAGGTTTAGACTCCTAGAGGTGGACCAACAAGCCTTGTTAGAATTGGAGAGAAAAGCATTTCAAGAAGAACAAGATAGACTCTTAGCCCAAAAACCCAATGCCCAATTCAACAACAAGGGTACCAATAGTGGAAACAACTCTCCACCATCTACTCCTTCAAGAACCCCACAAAGCAAAAGGCATTCAAGGACTCCTTCAAGATCTCCTAGTCCTAGAGGAAGAAGGACTTCACAACATAGGAGACAAACACCTCCTAGAAACTCAAGACAACCCTCCCAAGGAGCTCATCATGGCTCCCAACATGGAGGAAGTAGCTCAAGTTTTGACGCTCAAGACTTCATGAGGATGCAACAAGAGCCACTCTTCCAACAATATGTGGAGAGGTATCTAGAGAAAAACAAGGATAAGTTCCTAGAGATCTTGATCAACAAGGGTGCCAGGGTTCCTTACAACTTTGATGTGGATAGAAGGATCAAGAAGCAAGGACCATCTCAAGAAGAAGAGATCAAGCAACTCAAGCGCATGATGGAAAAGGTGTTGGCACCTAAGAGTTCCTTTTCACTTGACTCAATCTATCCTATTCTTTTTGACAGGAGTGTGAGCATGAAGGATTTTCCTAGGAAAGTGGAAATCCCCCAATATGACAAATATGATGGTAATGGGGATCCACATGACCATGTGCGCCAATTCTACATTATGAGCTTTGAATTTCATCAAGATGACTCTTATCTCATGAGGTTATTCCCAAGGAGTCTAAAAGGTCAACCAATGGAGTGGTTTACCAATATTACTCCCCCCGTCAAAACTTTCAAAGAACTTGTTCATAGATTCATCCAACACTTCACCTACAATATTTCAAGATCTGTCACTATGTTGGACCTATCTAACTTGAAACAAAATCAAGGGGAGTCATTTGTGGTTTTCTTGCAAAGATGGTGATGTCAATGCTCTTGTTACTCCAGGACCATTCCTGAGAAGGAAAAGATTGACATTCTTATTAGCAACTTGATTCCTGAGATGTGGTACGAAGTGAGGAAAGTGGTCTTTGACTCCTTTGACACCATGGTCGAAACCACATGTAGAATTGAGGATGTGTTGAAAGAGCAAGGAATTTTGACCAACAACAAAAATAAGAATAATGGTCAAAACAACCACAATGCTAATAAGAACAAAGGGAAAAAATTGCACTGGAATAAGAACAAGTAAGTGGTTAATGATGGAGTGGTGGACTCTTCTCAACCTTAGGATCAAGGTGTTCTTCACTTATCTAGTGTTGTTCAAGTAATGAAGCTTAACACATCTAACCAACAAGAACATAAGCCAAGGTACCAAGAAAAGCCTAAGACAGAAAGGCATCAATTTTCAAAGCTTGGTGATTCATATGAGGATGTCTTCAAAATACTCATTTCCAACAATCTTGCACATCCTCAAGATCCTGCAAAGCACCATATTCCTGATGTTAAACCTCATTGGTGGGATGAGAAGGCTTTCTGCAAATTCCACTATGGTATTGGACACGATATCGAACATTGTTGGAAACTAAAGCATATCATCCAAGACCTCATTGAGAATGAAAAACTTAAGGTGGATGGTCTGAACACTAATGTGGACCACAAGGCTTTCAAAGAGCCTTTGCCTAAATATGAGAAGGGGGAAACCTCTAAACCAAAGAATGGCAAGGCCGAAATCAACTATACCTACACAGCTGGAGAAAATGTGATCAATATGCTTGAAGTTGTGGAGGAAAATGTCAACATGATGAGGGACAAGGATCCTTATGCTTATGATGTGGGCCCTCCTCCTATATTTGCTGAAGAATCCATGGTGGTGCTAAGGGGTCATCACTCTAAAAGGTCATCCCAAGCTCTTAATGTTGTCACAAGAAGCCAAGGCCCTCTGGTTATTAGAGGTCCTAGTTCCAACCAGTACAGTAAACCAAACCAAGTGGCATCCAAGAATGTCACCACCAAATTAGTAGTTAATCCTGCAATGAGCTATAATCTTGTTGACCAATTGCAAAGGACCCTGGCTCAAATCTCAATCTTTGAACTCTTGGAATTATCCCCAAGACATAAGCGTGTCCTTGAGGATGCCTTGCGCACAGCAAATGTTCCTACCAACATAGATGTCGACAAATTCCAAAAGTGGTCAACCATATTGCTAGCCCACATTACCTCACTTTTTTAGAAGACGATGATAAAGCTTTGAGCCATCCACATAATCTTTCCCTTCACATTCAAGTCATGATCTATAAAACTTGTGTTAGGCGTGTGTTGATAGATGGGGGTGTTGGGCTCAATATTTGTTCTTTAAGTCTGTTGAAAACATTGGGTTACTCAGAAGAGGTCATAAATGCCTGAAAGAAAATCACAATAAAAGCCTATGATGAGGTAGAAAGGAGTTCTAAGGGGTTTTTTGTTCTTCCTATCAGGATTGGCCCCGTTGAGAAAGACATTTTGTTTCAAATTGTTGATGTTGGTCCTCTCGCATACAAAATTTTACTTGGTAGGCCATGGATCCATGAGATGCAAGAAGTGCCATCCACCTACCACCAATGTGTTAAGTTCCCCTATAATGGAGTAGAAATATGTATACCTGGGGATAGCACATTATCTGTCAATTCTATTTCAACAAGGACTCATGTTGCCCTCAACAGAGAAGCAGAGGATTTTAAAGTGACTCTAGCATAGTGCAAAGATAAATTCAAATCAAATGACCTTGGTATGGGGGGGTATCAACTTGACTCCTTTAGAAAACTTCCAGTCTCACCCAAGTCCTATGGCAAGCCTTCCCAATAGATGAGACCCTCCTCTTGAGCCATGACCTTGTTTGGCACAATTGTAGAGTCCTCAGTCCCTATCCAAGATGAAAAAGAAGAGGTGGCTATTAAGGACTAGATTTATAGAGAAGATAAGTACATGCACAATGAGAACTTCTCTCCCTCTCCTAAGGCATATGGAAGAGGGTACACTTTTTTCAAAAATATGGGCTATCCAGGACATGGTCCTCTCAGTCATAGATTGGATGCTAGGGCCAAACCTCTCGATCATGCTCTTTTTGGATGCAACTCTAAGAAGACGATTGGCCTAGGATTTGTAAATCATGACTTTTCCAGGCCATTTCCAAACCCAATTTCTATGTTTTTCCACTGTTTTGAATTCTAAACTTATCTAACAGGCTGACTTCGGTGATTAATTGTAAGTGGCCAGTTGATCTTTTTGCCAAGGTGGTTATGGATTCATGTTCCTCGCATGTGGATGAATCAATACCCAGGTTACTAGTTTTTGAAAGTCTCAGTTGGTCAGTTTTAAAAGCTAGTTCTAAGGCCAGTTGATGTTACTTGATAACTTTGCAAAGGTTGAAAGGGTAAATGAATTTAAGGTTATCTACATGTTTTGATGCTGGCCCATATCTTGATATCTCTTTTGATATGGTTGGAAGGAATGATGGTATCCATATGTTTTGAAAATGCTTCTAGTTTTTCTCAATGTTATTGCCTGACACAAATGCTCGAAGTTTGTTGACAAGTTTTTAAACATGAGTTAAAAATGGTGCACGAGCTTTATTTTAGCGTTCTAAGTCTTCAATGTATGAGAATATTGGAGAGTTTTTGTTGGAGGAAAATATTCGGGAGTTAATTCTCCATGATAGTTGCAGGAGTGATTAAGAGCTTTTCAAACTTGGTCATCTAATGTGGTGGTAGAGCAAGGAGAACATGAATGTTACTTCTGTCGATACTATTGGGAGGCATTAGAACAAAATTCACCCTTTCATGGAGAAGAGGCCAACATTAACAATGTAAGGAAGACTCATATATCATGGTGCTAGCATGAATGCCATTTGGGTGCACACGGTTTGTTGCAGATGCCGACGTGAGAGGAGCTTTGTGTAAGCAGGCCGCAATAAAATGGACAGTGTGCTCACTCTTCATAAAAGGCCAAGGTCTATTGGGGACTTAAATAGTAAACAAAGGGGGCACATTTTTCACATGAGAATCCTACACAATGATATAAGAAATAGCCCATACAATGGATTTTGCAAACACGGATTTGTAGAAAAGAAAAACACAGTCATATTGTGGGGGCTATAACTTTTTATTCAACCGTTGGATTGGGCTCATTTTTGGATATGTTGTTGCAAATGTGGTTATCTAAATTCTCACTAGAGTGACTTTCAAAATTCATCTGGTTCACGAGATACAGGCGACTGAGTGCAGCACTATCAAGACTACCCATTAAAACTTCAAAACCAATTATCCCACATTGGCTGGGTGAGGGTTTATTTTTGTGTTTATATGTAATAGTACTCCAATGCATTGTAAACAAAGAGCCAAGAGGCTACTTGGAGGGCCCCTTGGCTGGAGGTCTCTGTGCGTAGTGGGCCCCACTAATTTTGAACCAAAGTGCAAGAAAGGTTTTAAAACGTTGAGGGATTTAGTCCCACATTGATCCCAGATTGGGAAAATATGATGCATATTAGCAAGTCCATGCACATTGAAGGTAGAATGAAGAGTTGGAGGCTCTGTCCACATGTGCAGGTGATTGGCACCTTAGTTTTTGTGCTCAGGCCCGCTGGTAAGTAAATTTTGTAGAGGACAGGTGGCATGATGACTGGACAAGGTGACACATGGCAACCATTTGCTCAATCTCAAAATAGGCTGGTGGTTAAGGTAGAAATTTGGAGAATTGGAGAATGCTTGGTTGCTAGTTCTCCAAATGGCTGGCAGTTAGTGAAAATGATTCAGAGAATTGGAGAATACACTTGGTCGCTAGTGTTAGCTATTTTTCATGTATCCCTCAACTCTAAAAGAGACATATGAAAACCTGACCTGGGGATCTTCATCTAGTAGCATAAATTTTCTTGTTCATGCAAATTGAGGAGCACAAAAAGACTAATTAATGAGGATCCAATCCTCCTTCTACTTCAAGTTTCACACACTCAGGCGGGTGCACCTAAAACAAATTGAAATCTGCATACATATGACTCACTAGCTAGAACCCCTGATGCAAATATGAAAATCGTGGATAGTTCTAAGACTTATAAAACATGGGAGTTCAACTGAACTAGTCTTATATAGGATCCCACCTGTTTGATCTGCTAAGAACTAGGAAAATGGCCAATGTGATAGTAAGGATAAACTCCTTCTCTTCGAACCTGGAGGCTCAGGCAGGCTAACCTAGTGATTCACTCTTCAAGGAATCAACAAATGAATTGTATTTCTTGAATACAATCAAACATGAACATTCATAACAATAGGAAAGTAAAGTTGAATAGATTTTAAAGATTTGGATGCAAGTCTGGTGTAAAACCAGTGCCTTATCCTAGGGTGCGGAGTCAAATTGAGAAAACATCCACAAAACTTCATCAAATCAAAAACACTTGAAATCAATACCCTGCCTTACAGACTACCATTTTCTCTGCAAACACATGATCATCAAATCTATACTTTATTTAAATTCTGGGAGATTATCCAGCCAGATTTACTCCTTCCTTAAAGGAAACTTATGGACAAACTCACAGTCTACCTTGTAAATGACAAATTGGACATTGCCTTACAAATCCAATTCATAAGAACTTCCAAAACACACAGAGACATCAAAATACTTGCAATGAGATTCCATCTATATTTCATTGATAAAACCTATTTTAGTACACTCAAATTGACACTACATCTAGACTAAAACATCAATTTCAGAACCAAGCTTGCATTAATGGAACTTGCATTGGATTTCTCCCTGAGAGAACCAAAATTCAAAACCTTTTACAACACTAAGAAATCAGAATAAGAAGGAGAAGAGAAAACTCCATATTCATCCACAAACTAACACTTGTCATCCTCTAAACTACTCACTGAATGAGTCATGAAGTCTGGAACAGCAAACCTGATCTGCTCTATCCCTTTGAAAACACATGAGTCACCGGACATAACAAATTAGATATTTCCAAAATATCTTCCTGGCCCCTGTTTCATTCAACTACAAATATCTCGAAACTGGCTAGACCTGCACTGAAATTGATCCCAAAAATGGAATCCTCACATCAAGACCTTTCCAGCGGTATATAATACTTGATATTTAGGTGAAAAATAAAGCCCCCAACTATTAAAATAGTCTCCCAGCTCTGTAACTTTGATATTTGAAATTTTAATATAGTTAAAACTATATAAATTTATCATTTTAACTTTGATTTTTGCTTGGATGCACAGGAATGAAAAGAATAAAATATTATTTATTACCCCTGCAGTGGGACCCATCTGACACGTGGCAGACTCGGATTGGCTCATGTCTCTGACCAGGCATCCACCTACAACCTCCTCACCACCTCATCGGGCTGCCACATGTCAGCATGTCGCATGTTCACAATGGCTGAAGTTGGCCCTTGCAATCATGTGACCACTTGACACGTGTCCATTCTCCTACAAAATTTGTTTCATCCTGGGCACGGGCACGGAAACTAAGGTAGACATTAGGGGTCGCGTGCATAACCTCCACTACTTTAATCTATGTTATGTGTTTGTCTTGTTGTATATAAGCACTTCAAATCTCGTTCTCAAGACCAATGTGGGACTATCAATTTTGAATGTTTTAAAACCTCTTCAGCACTTCATCCAAAATATAGTGGGACCCACCGCGCACAGTACTCCCCAGCCAAGAGGGCCCACCATGAGGCCATAGGCTTTCTTGTTTGTAACATATGAGAGTGCCACTGTATATGAATGATATAAAATCCCAACACCTATTACATGTGGGATAACACTATTTCAAGTTTCTCAAAACTGGAAGCCTCCTTCACGTACTGGTTGCCCTCCAATATCTGTTCACATCAAATGCCATTTACAGGAAACTCCCTCAAGGTTCACATGTCTCTGTTTATTGCAATATTCACACCCAAAAATGTGCCTGCAAAAAAGAATTGATAAGCACCCAAACACTTGCGCAATGGCTCATCCTTACCATGAATTCGCTAAGCAAAGAACACACACTGGTGCAACAGAAATAAAAGAATGTATGTCAGAATCAGCATCGGCTCCCATATCCATTGGATTCGGTGCTGGCCTCCAACTCATGGAGATTGGTTCTCCTTTTGGTCTCTTTCCACGCTGGGTTTAAACAGTGGCTCCTCCTTGTTTGAATGCGTAACCCTCCTTATGCGCTGGTCTTCCCATAAATTGTTTATTGCTATGTGAGTCTCCAAACAAATGTGAGCCGCAATTGCATTTTCCATTTTTGTTTTCCCTTTGTGCATTGTGTAGCCCTCTTATTTTATTGTTTCATAGATATACATTTGTCTTCGTACATTACGCGCAATGATTTCTTCAAAAGAAAGATCCTCTTTCTTGGAATATATCCAAGGAAATTCCTTCTCACATAACCGAGAAATTCCATTCATTGTTGCATATGCATCAATATGAACCACATGGGTATATGATGCATTAGGGTGGATATCTTGATTATGAAGATCATTTAAAGCATATCTAGCTGGATAGTTTTCATAAGAAGTAGCAGTCATTGTAATAGAGAATCCTAAACCGGCAAAAAGTGAGCCAATCATGGCAATATATGCCCACTTCCAAATGCTGGACACTACTGAGCATAGGTGGATTCCTTCCTCCTCACTATTTGGAAATCTCACTTATATTGACCATTTAGATTTATCTTACAATGGATTGAGTGGGATGATTCCTTCTTTTGTTTGTTTGTTGACCAAACTTACATTCCTTAATCTTGATATCAATAATTTTAATGGAAGCATACCTTCATGTTTATCCAATCTTTCTTCCTTATCATTTATGCTTAGTAGATTTGTGAGTGGATTCGCCTGATCATTGGCAGTCAAGAATCTCCTTCACAGTTTTAATGGTGCCTTCGCGCCCAACCTGACTAACATACCCCACAACATCATCAATATCAACTTCCATCTTATTACACAGGGCACATCATTCAACCATACATTGGCATCTTCTACACCTATTGCGTGAGGCTTCCCTTGCTTCTTTTGCATGCCTTATGCTTAGTAGATTTGTGATTGCCCACCCTTTGCTCGAGAGCCCTTTTCTATCAAAGGTATTAATGCCCAACATCTTTGAAGCAACAAACATTGTGGAAAAAACATGAAAGGACATATTCATAATGTTGAAACAAACTTTTCTAGAAGATATCCCGTTGTTGTTTGACCATTTTTTTCTTAAGAGGATTAAGAGAGCATCCCGCCTATCAAAATGTAATCACTTGATGAAACCGTAACCATATTCCATCAAAAGTTCAAACACATTACTGAAATCACAATGCCCATATAGACTCACTCAAAAACACTGACAGACACTCTGGAGCGGTCTCAAAAAACTGACTGATTCAAGTAACTGGATTGCGGCACTAGGCACACATGTTCACCTTCAATCACTACAACATGCTTGTCAGAGGAAATTTCTCAGAGAAATTCGAGCCAAAAGATTAAACAAACCAAAGTTGCCCGCTTAAAAACATTGCCCATCTGCACTGTCCAAAATTAGAAAAATTGGCTCTAGAACTGGCTTCCAAAACTGACATAATCACCTGACCCGGCCCTACCACTGAACATGCATGAACTTTGACCCACATAGAAACACCTTGCAAAATGGCATCCCTTGACTGTATCTGAGGCAAAAGTTATTAACTTTTGAAGTTGCCATTTTCATTCTGTTTTCTGTAAACCACTTGTTAAAAGTAAAAAATTGCCTTCGGAATCACCCTGGCATAAATACCAAATAGAGTCCGAGGAGGCTACAAACTGGCACGAAAGTTCATTGAGATATAAACAACATGATTCAATCATCATCTGGATCTAGGAGTCAATCCAGCAAGATATATAACTTCATGAAAATCAGGACTTGCAGAGACATACTCAAAAAATGCAGAAAACAATGGAAAGTTCAGTTTGGAAATGCCTTCAAAAAGATATCAACTGGATTGGCAAAAAGGTCAAATCTGAACTGGAAGTAATATGTCAACTTTGCAATGTAGAAAAATAAGAATTTCATTGATAAGTTTGACTGGTCAAAAGTTATAAATGAGCAAAGTTGACCTCCGGCAAACAGGTGCACTTCACACTCTTTGCAAACAGCAGAAACTGCAAATGGAATCGCATTGGGAAACTCATCCAATGGATTCATCATGAGCTGCAAACTGACAGGGAAAAAGTAAAACTTGTTTACAATGTAGGGAAATAATCATCACTTCACTTCCAATCACTGGGAAAAAGATACAGCTCCACAAACAGGGCCTCCGAGAAACAAATGAACAAGTGCACAAGTGCAAAACTAAGAAAACACCTCCAGAAGGGGATGAATAAATAGGGCCAAAATTTATCACAGAGACCTGAAACCAAACACATAGAGAGTACGCAATGTGTAAAACAAGACGCTAGGCTCAAAAATTTATGACACTTATTAGATTTCAAGATATTCATTCTCAAAGCAGCCCTTCCCGGTGAATTCTACACTTAGCAATTTTTTGATTTTGAGACCCTCTAGGAATGAAATGACATGAACCCATTTGAATATGCCATCTAAGGACTCAAAAAAACTCAATGGGACATAAACAAGGTGTCAAATCATTCTTCACTCATTACAAGACCCGGAAACACCCTTTTCACATGTGCATTTTGGACCAAAAGGAGCACTTTAGCAAGCATTTTACATGGTACCTCAAAACTACATTTTGAGTACCAACATTGGCTCTGTCTGGGGATGGCTGAGTGTAAGATCAGCACAAGAATTCAGAATCTCATGGGTGAGTAGACCAATCAAAAAACTAACTTTCCCCTTATCACTCCGAACACACTTCATTTTCTTACTTCTCCAATCCATTATTCGGTTCCGAGGCTCCTTTATTGAAAGAAAGTACACTACACAAAGCAAAGCAATTGTACAAGTATTTACGAAACTTTCAACTGAAATCAATGCTTACCCTGGTCAAATACATGATTTTCATTTCCATCCCACTCAGGCAAGCTGTAAGTATCATTCACATCTGCTTGATTAACAATACTCACATTCTTCATCAGTTCAACATACAAAACATGATCAGCAAACTCACCATTGTCTTGAGGTTGAAAATCATCACAGCACTGGAAATTCTGATCATTATGTTCATTTCCCTTTGCATGATCATCATTAAACTGAACGAAGAAACATTCCAGCTCATCCAACTGGCTGGAAAAATTAGGCACTTCTTGCTCATGAGTTTGCATGGAGAATAACAAATCTTTTTCCATCGTACTTTGCAAACTCAAACAAAACATGCTCCAATAAAACTTGGACTGTATATCTTCTTGCTGAGAGTGAACTCCATCAGCATCTTGCTCAAAGGTGTAAGTGTTACCAAGATCAAATGGTTCATTAAAAGACTATAAATCTAAAAATACATATTCAGATTTCTCTTTCTTTTCCTCATTTAAATTCAAATCATAATCACTCATGTGTTGCAAATCTGAACTTACATCCACATTCACACCATCATAGTCATCATAAATGACTTCATTGAAGTTTTCAATTCTATATATTTGACATTCTTAGAAATCATCAAATACTGAAGTAGAAAAAGGGAAACCGACACCTTCCTCATTGTCAAAACAAATATCAACAAGGCCTGAAATATAAGAGTCAACATTTGAAGCATACCTCTTGTACTCAACAGCCAGTAACTGAGATTTGTTCACTACTTAGTGAACATTCTTCTATATCACTATTTCCATCTATTTCTTGGTCACTAGCTACTTGCAAATAAACTTCATTAATACTGCTACATTCATTTTGCAAAATAGAAGACTCATATGATTCACATGTATGCATATTTGAAGAAAAAATTTCATCATCATTGATTTCCTTTTCTGGTTGAGAATCAAGATCACTTTCAACATCGTCTGAAACATCTTCATATACATATTCAATTTTAGATTCCTCAACCCTTAATATCCATTTTCTAACCTTTGCAATAGCAAATTCCCATGATGTTGCATCCCAGTTAACTGATTTAGGCACACTAAGTTCTAGAAATAGGTCTAGACAATAAGGCTCCTTAGTGCTGCTACAAATTTCTTATAAAAAAGAAATTCAGATTGATCCCCTCTCTTTCCTACTTCAACAATCAGGAACTAAATAGTCTTTTCTTTGATTCTTTGCTTCAATAATTCACTATCTCTTTCTATATTAGCACTTTCCAGGTCTTGCTCATAAATTTCAGATCTAGGAAATATACCTTGCTCCATGAATGCTGGAATTTCCATTTTAACTGCTTATGTGATCAATACATCATATTCTATCACATAAATTTTTATCTGACTTTATGCAACCACTGACTTCACTTAACAATAGCATACTTCTGATTTCTTTAGCAACCGGATCTTCTACTCAAAAATATGACATGAACCTTAAAACTAAATTTCCCTTTCCTTAGTGACTGATTCACTTATTTAGGGACTGATTTTGTACTTTGATGAAAATTACCTGGAAGTGTTATTGCTAGTGTAAAACAATGATCTGAAACCTCCTTCAAATCACCTTCCAAAACTTCATAGAGCTACCACCTCTTTTCAAAGGATAGAATTTGAATCAACTGAGAGATTTTCTCAATTCTGAACCATCTTCAAAACTAGCAAGCACAACACAACTTCACAAGGTAACGTTGTTTGTCAGGATCAAAAAATTCATCACAATTTCAATCTTTCAAAACACTGATCAAACAAAGATTCAGAGTCGCCACTCACATTCAGTGAGATCATATAACAATTTGAAAAGAAAAGACTGTATATCTAAACTGGATCAGACCTTGGGATGATTCAGCCAAGCAAGGAATTGAACATCTTCAACTTGCTATCATTTATTGCTTCCCCAACAGAGTCGCCAATTTTGTTAGTGCTCAAATTTGTAGATTATGAAATACTCATATAATCCCAATGGACATAATCTAGCAAAATGCAAACACTAAGGTATTAAGGTTAGAAAACCTTCTTCACTTCGAGTATGAATACTCAGGCGGGTGTACCTATATCAATTCATTGTTTGATTGAGCTCTGAATTGTGAACTAGCTCCTTCACTGCTCTGTCTTTGCTTCCAAACTCAACTTAATAAGATGAGAGAACTCTAAGTATGGCCCAAATTATCCTGATACACAATATTATGATAAAAATCATGAAAGCAGCAACATGAAACAATGGTTTAAGGATATTCATCCTTCTTTTTAGAGTTGAACTCAAGGAAGGCTAACCTTATTCAGTGCTTCTACAAAGCATTACAAAACACATCTACGAACTTCTCATAGAATGATTCAGATTATGATTGTACAAGTAAAGTAAAATGAAACAGTTATTTATATTTTGGGTGGCAAATAAGTGTAAATGGATCAAAACCAACGCCTTATCCACTTGGGCGACAGAGTCAAACCCTACCTCTGCATATAACTATCAAACAAGTACACTGAAACTCAAATGACATGCCTAACATACCATCCTTTTAATTCCTACTACTGTCATCAAATTCATATATGGATTATTTATTCCCAAAGATCTCCCCTAAGATTTTACTCTTTCCTTGAAAGAAACTTAAGCTCAACATCTATATTCACCTTGTGAATAATGCATTTAAGAAGCCTTCCAATTTAAATACATAAGAAAACTAAAACATTCCATACATAGAGACAACAAAATAGTAGTAACAGAGCTCCAATATTTTGTATTAATGGTCAAAATGCATTGATACAGTATCCTCTTACTTTTAGAAAAATAAGGTTTTGTACTCAGAACCTTTCTTGCAGATTATTTTCAACCACCCTTGCAAATGAGCAAAACTTGCTATATATACTAATCAGCCATCTTGGAATCCTCGGAAGGATGCAACAAGCTTCAAATGGCTGATAAAAGATCTTGCACTAAAAACAAGGTTACAAACTGACAAAATTTGATTGCTACAACAGATTACAAATATCTATTTCCAACAATCTTGCAGGTGGCACCTTTGTCTAAGGATATTTCAGAGCAGTTGCTAAATTTATTGCATGAATGATGACCACCATCTGGCTAACTTACATCACCCTCTGTTTGAAACTGCTCTCCCTCAAATTTTGGATTAGGTGCCATGTCCGTGCCTATGATAACTATTTGACATCTTTGTCCTTATTTACTTTGATCTTCAAGGGTTTGGAGCACTAACACCTACCGCTTCTTCACTTGATGCCTTTTCTTCTGAACCTTCTGAAAGATATGTTGATTCCCAAGTCATATAGGTTTCTTCACTTTGCCAATGAAAGGAAAGGACCTCATCTTTCTTTGGTGATAATTTGTCCCACTCAGCAACCAACTGGTGAACCTCTATTCTTACATTGGCAAAGTGTATCCTAGCATCTTGAAGGAGTTCAACAAATTGTATGAATGGGGTATTATCATCCATACATAAAATGGAATCTACTTTAGATAATACTTGTCTATCTATTTGCTCCATCCATTGATCTTTATCTTTGATTACCCCATCTGCCTTAATAAGACCAAGAAAAATTTGGAAATCATCTTGGAAATATCTTTCCCTTAAGATTTCTGACCTTCTTCTTATACTCCCCCTATTTACCTCAAATTTAAAAAGATCCTTAACAAACCTGTAAGTGTTTTTTAGCTCTATATTCACAATACATTTATCCTTATTTTGATCAAAAAATGACCTCAGACTATCTTTTCTTGCAGACCATCTTTCCAAAATCTTGTCCACAGTAGCATCCTCTTTCTAAAAAAATGCTAAGACGTCTGCCAATTGTTTTGTAGATTTATATATTTCTTTAGGCCTCACCTTGGCAGAGAAATGCGAAACAACATCTTTTATCTTCTTATCTAACCTATCCTTTACTTTCTGATCAATGTCCTCCTCATCTATGGAAGGAGGAAAAGGGGAAGGGGGAAGTTCAAGAATAGGGCTTGATGAGGAAGGCCCAGCAGGGAAGGAAGCTATCTGCATTTTCTCTGATAATTGTATTGGGCCATGCTCTCCCAATCTCTTTTTTAAGTCTGCAATCAGAATATCTCTCTCAAGAATCCCCTGTTTCATCTCACCATAAACCTTCAAAATTGTTTCCAATTTTGCAGTGAGCTCTTCCTTCTCTTTAGATTCCTTTTCTACCACTTTTGCTGTTAATTGTGCTGTGGCCACTACCATACCTGATGCTTCCACCAAGGAAGTATCAGTAACCCTCCTTACAATTAGACTCCCTAAAAGCTCATCTTTGACAATTTGTTTTCCCTTGTTACTTTCATTCTTTCTTAAAGACCACATTACCAACGCTTGGTGATTGTCACTGAAAGTGACTCCTTTAACAGCATGTTCTGCTTCCTCTGGAGTTATGTGGAAAGGAGTGGTCTATTTTCTGACTGCATCAAACACTACTGCATTAGCTATATCCCATTCTGGGAGGATTAGCACTTCTGATACCTTTACCATATCCCTTCCCTATTCTGGAGTGATTTGTTTAAATTTTGTAGTCATCTCTATTTTCACTTCTTCCTCTAACTTGTAAATCCTTCTCTAGATTCTCCTCATGTTTCTTCTCACAGATTTCTTGAAATTGTTTGATGTTTAATTTCCAAAGAAATTGCATAAAGGCCCAAGTTTTAACAAAAGTATCATCGACCAAAAACTCTTCACAAGCTTTCTTGATTATAGGGTCCAATTCTGTACCTGCCAATTCCACTTCTATTAAATCCAGCTTAGGTTCTTCTAGTGGCTTTGGCACTCCCTCATTTACTTCTTCATAGGTCATAAAGATTTGACCTAGAGCATCTACCTGCTGTACTTTTTTTGCAATCTCTTGGTCATCAAAAATTCTTAGAGGAGACTGTGATGGAGAGTACTCCTTTTCAACATGAGCAGGTCTTTCTTCCAATCTTCACTTTTTTGATGGGGGTGGAGAATCAATTACATCCTCAGAAGTTTGAGGATGAGGAGAATCAAGGACCTCTACAAACTCCTTTTGTTTTCCAACCTGTTGTAAGGTTGATGGGATATCCCTTTTATCTATTTGCTTTGGTTGGCTTTGCTCTGGTATCACAACATTATAACTAGTCTTCTTTTGCACCATGTACCTCCCTGGGGCCAACCCTTTTGCAAATACAGGATGCTTAACAATTGTTTAGCCTTCTCTGGATCATCCTTCATAACCTTTTCCTTCTTTTCATTTAGGGTCTGAAAAATATCCTGGAAACAATTCATAAGAGTATCTATTTTCTTCCCCATTGGAGTTATGCTTTTCAAGGGATCCCATCCAGAATCAAATTGCCAGATAAAATCTAATGTCTTCCTGTATACCAGCCATTTTTCTTTCCTAACCTCTTATTCCTGCAACGTTGCTACATTCCTGACAATATCCTCAGGGAAATTAAAAATATGGCTAATCATGCCACACTTGGCTCTCTTCTTAAACATTTCATTATAGAAACCTTCTGGATCTATTGTTCAGGCAATTGCAGTAGCCATATGGTATGGAGCCAGGATTTTATCCATGTAAACCCATCCACCCTTGGTAATTATGAATTGATGGGCAATGGTAACATTTGGGAATAAAGTTCCCTTGCCTTTTCCAATGAGGGCACACTCTTCAATATCTCCCAATTGCCTCAAGAACTCTGCAATTCCAATCCTAAGGGGTACCTGATAGGGAAATATAAAAGGGGTCCCCCTGAAACCATACAACCTGATGACAGTTGATACATTGTAGAAAATAACATCTCCCCAATTGTGTACAATATTCAAATTCTTAGCAAACTGATTTGGCCTAATAAGTTGTGCCAATACTATTGGGATTCTTGGGTTGTCTAAGACAAATAGTTTCCTGAGTCTGGTTGCAAAATGTTTATCAAAATTAGTGAAACTATGATCCTTCTTATCCCAGGTCATTGTGAGGCTCCATAATTGGACAGGCATATCTTTACCATCCTTCTTTCTCACTAATTCCATTTCTTGTTCAAAATAACTTGCTCCTTTAAACAAAAACATGTACATTATGAAAGAGTACCAGCAAAAGGGCCTGTCATCTTCATTCTTTTGAATCTTCAGTAATCCATTATGGATTAATTCAGCAATAAATGGAGCAAAATCAAAAGTAATAGATACGTGTGCATGTAGAATTTGGATCACCATGCACATCAAGTGTATTAGCATCCTTTC
Organism: Chamaecyparis obtusa; assembly: GCA_027943335.1. NCBI lineage: Eukaryota > Viridiplantae > Streptophyta > Pinopsida > Cupressales > Cupressaceae > Chamaecyparis > Chamaecyparis obtusa. The sequence continues at coordinate 1,027,895 of BSBK01004415.1, forward strand.
ACTAACATCCTCTCCAAAAACCTGACATAATGACCAATATGCACCCTTACCTCTGAGATCAAAATATTCTGTTTTAAAAGGCTCCTGAGTGTTCTATCTCATAATAACCATTTTTCCACTTTTGGTGCAGAAACCCTTCAATAATTTGCCTCTGAAATAGTTCCTTTGTGCATCATACACCTGCCTTAGCTCTTCAAAATCAACATTCTCCAAACTATCTGAGGGTTCACTTAACCTGAACACCTTCCTAATTTCTTCAGCAAAAATTTTAATCAATAGTACTCCCTTTGCATCCCTAACCTCTCTAGTGATTGGATCATAACTCTTTGCAACCTAGATCATCAAATCCACATCTAAAAAGACACCAGGTACCACAAGTTTTCCTAGGTCAGACTACCATATAATGCTTGCAGGGTGAGGGGCATTTCTCTGACTAAAACCTACTTTGAATAACTCCAATCCAGTGATATCAAAGTCACCACTTGTGTTGATTGTACCAATTTTGGCCTCTCTAATAAAATTTGTTCTGTCATATAAACCCTCCACCACTTTTACCCTAGGATCTTTGGGAATCAAACTCTTGGTTTTCACCAGGTTAGTAGTAGAGCCAAGAAGTAATTGCAACAAATCCTCATGCAAACTTCTTTCACTATACTCAATTTTACCAGACAATTCTTTCCTTGGTGCCATTTTTAGGGTTTATCTTTAAAAGAAACCTTTGCAAGATAAAAAAAATTACAGAATTGTGATTCTTTTAGTGGGGAAGCAATTCGCACAAGTATTTCACCAACCTTTTTCTGGGAAACCACCAGGGGATAGAAGCCAGTCCTCGTAATTATTCATGCCTGAGTCTCTGCAAATTTTTTGATCTCTTTGTGCTTCTGAGAGTGTGCGGAATTCTGATATATGAGCAATTAAAGCAGTCATGTCAACAATTTATGTAGCACGATTGAACAATTACTCCTCTAAAAGAATGAACTGTCACTTCTCAACGGGAAACTTCAAATTTGCATCACTTTGTTTCCAGTTTGAATTAGAACCATCGATCCTCATTAGAAAATGATCTAACGACCCGTCGCATGATCGCATAGCATGAAAATTACTCATGCAAACATACGACTAACCATCACTTTATCTCTCTATTTATGGCGGTCTCTTATAACTTCCACCGTTAAGACAAAATGCTATTCGCATGATCGCATAGCTTGAAAGAAGCTTATGCGAACATGCAAAAACCCGTTAAGATTTTGTCACCATCATTATCTTTCTTCCAGCTGCTAGTCCCACTTCACCTTTATCAACAAATAAAATCCATGCTTGCAACACCTGGCAAATTGTCATGTACTTTCTTTCTTTTCGAGCACTAGTGTCTGCTGACATCTTCCACATCAGCAAGTATTAACGACCCATCAGGGAGAAACCATGTGCAAAAACTGACACCAATCCTACTGATATTAGCCAATGAGAAAATGCTATTCATGTACATCTATCAAAAGTCCCACCTGAGAATCGCGCTTGGCTTTATGCAAGATCGACGGCTTGTCGCATGATCGCATAGGCCTCTAAGCTCCCATGCGATTATATGACAGCCATCCGATCTTCCCCTTATTACTTTTCACACTTTGGAGATTCCTCTGCCACCAGCCTCACTGTCCTTTACAAATAAAAGGCCGCCACCTATGAAATACTTGTCAGTGGTCCCACCTTGTTTCCGCATCAAGCTTCATTATAAAATCAACGGCTATTTCGCATGTTCACATGGCTTGGAAAGATTCCATGCGAACACGCGACTGGTGTTAGATCTTCTTTAAAGATTCATAGTTGAATGAAAACTAAAACATTAGAATATAAGGTAATTAGGACATAGGATATGTTATTTATATCACCAGGTTTCTAGACCTAGGAAAAAGATATAACCCCCGCGTGAAAAATAAATGCATGTGCTCTTCAATGAATTTAAGTGACTTAAAAAGTAACGTTCAAATAGAAATGAAGAGAAATGACTTAAGGTTTATTTGAAAATGGCAGACATTTTTAGGGTTTTGACATGAATTTGAAATTCTTCAAAGACAAGACCTAGGGTAAGAATTTTCTGAACTTGGTTATGACAATTTTGAAGAAATTTTGACACTAGGACCTAGGAAAACTTCACAAACCAAAGGTCTAAGCCAACATTTGGACAAAAACCTCAGAAAATTAAGAATATACCCAATAGCTAGTTCTCCCAATCCTTGGCAGTTAGTGAAAATGATTCAAAGAATTGGAGAATACACTTGGTCGTGAGTTCTCTAAGTCCTGACAGTTAAGTGAAATGCATTTAGAGAATTGGAGAATGGGCTTAGTCGCCCATTCTCCAGATGTTAACCAGGGTCAAAGTTGAATTCAGAGACTTAAAGAATGGAGGATTCGCTAGATCTCAGAGCTTAACCGTGGTTAGTCAGGTGATTTGGAGATTCAGAGATCATAGTCATTCGCCAGTTCTCCCAATCAGGGGTTAGTCTATGGTCAAGTATGAGCATGCAATGACATGTTGACAAGTGGCAGATCCTGGTGCCTTCTGAGATAAAAGTGCATAATATTATGAAAATAATATTAAAATGATAAATTTAAAAGGTGCAGAAAGAATTTAAAACAAATGCATAGTCTGAACTATTGGCAAAATTCAAAAATTTAAAATGGCAAGCCTACTCAATGAAAAATTGCCTAGGAGTTCATTATTTGACAAAACATATAAGTGGTCTATATCACCGAAAAGGTCTCGGATTGAGGAATCTGATGGTGATGATGTTTTTTAGTTTTAGTGAAGTGGATAAGAGCAGTCTAGGTTTGAAATCCAGGGATAAGGATCAGAATCATATCAGATTGGAAATGATTGTAGAATGTGTTTCTGTTTGGGAATCAGTTGCAGATCAGAGTGTGGGAAGACCTAGAGATATTTTCTTTCCAAGAATGGATAGCTATCAGTGGGTTTTTCAACTGACTCAATTCTGCTATATCTCAGTTTTTCTTCTCATTGTAAGAGGATGGTGAAATTAATGTTGCAAGGCAGCTTTCTGGTTCTAGGGTCATGTCTTCTGAGTTTCTTTTGTCATTCTAGATGTATTGAAGCATAAAGATCTTAATAAAACATAGTGTAGTTCCTGTTCAAAATTATTGTTGTCTCTTTATATTTTGTTGATGCTCTTGTATGTTTACTTTGTAAGGCATTCTGAATATACTGGTTACAAGGTAACTATGCAATCACCTGTGAGTTTCCTTCAAGGAAGGAGTCAGTCTCATGAGTAATTTCAAAGGGATAAGCATTTGTATGAGGATTTGATACAATAATTTGGGAGTGAAAAGATAGTTTGTAAGGTATTTTGTCTGAGTTGCATGTAGATTGTAAGGCATTTTGTTTGTGTTCCTATTAAGTGATTTCTGTTGATATACATTTGTATGACTCTGTTGCCCATTAGATATGGCATTGGTCTTTGCTTGTCCTACAATTTCATCATCAAACCATTAATTCAAATCATTTTACATTTATTGTTTGAAAGTATGAATGTTCAGAATCTGTATTGAATAGTACAGACATTATTGGTGATTCTTTGTAGAAGTGAATCTAATAGGTTAGCCTGCCTGAGCCTCCAGGTTCAAAGAGAAGAAGGGTGAATATCCTTGTCATAATCCACTATTTTTCATGTCTGCATAAAGGGTTTAGTGAGAGAGTAATGTGTATGAAGATTTAATATGTATTAGGTACACCCACCTGGGTCTGTGGAGCCTGAAGTGTAGAAGGAGTTTCTCCTTGTCAATTAGTCTTTTCTTGCTTGGAATTAGGAGTTTAGGAATCATAGAGTTCAATTGAAGCATTTAAGGCTTGTAATAGGATTCAACAAGAAAAATAGCTAACAAATTGGTGACTCTACTGGGGACAGATAAATGACAGCAAGTTTAAAATGTCCAACTCCTTGCTTTGTTGAATCATCCCAGGCTCTGGTCCAGTTTGGTTATATAGTCAATTCTTTTCAAAAAATTGTTATATCTTCTCACTGAATGTGAGTGGTGACTCTGAATCCTTGTTTGATCAATGTTTTGTATTTTGAAGTTGTGATGTATTCTGTGATCTTGACAAATAGAAATCCTATGAAGTTGTTTTGTGTTTGCTGATAAAGTGGTTCAGATTTGAGAGAAGGTTCTTAGCTGGTTCCAATTTAGATCCTCTAGAAGGAGGTGGCAGCTCTATGAAGATTTTAAAGGTGATTTGAGGAAGGCTTCAAATCATTATTTTACACCAGCAACAACACTTCCAGGTAAACTTTTATCAAAGTAAAAAATAGTCCCTAAACAGGTGAATCAGTCACCAAGAGAAGGGAAAAATAATTTGAAAGTTCATGCCATATTTCTGGATAGAAGACTCGATTGCTAAAGAGTATCAGAAATATGTTGATGTTTAATGAAGTCAGTGGTTGCATGAAATTGGATAGAAATACTATCATGAGAATAAGCTCTATTGTTTTATCAGTGTGTTAGAATGGAGTTCCCAGCTATGATAGATCAAGAGAGTGTTTCTAGATCTGAAAGTTTTCAGTGAGATTTAGAGAGTTATGATGATGAACTTCATTTGATAAATTAGAGAATTCAGCATAATTGTATACTGATGTTAAGATGTGCAATAGGAGAAAGAAAAGAGGAGTCCACATTGTCTTATTATAAGAAGTTTCTTATTGCATGTAGTGAGCTTCCTGTGGGTTTAGATTTTCATGAATCCTAGTATGCTGAGATGTTCCTAGAACTTTCTATGCCTGAATCAGTCAGTTGGACTGCATCCTTAAAAAATGAAGCACTAGAAAATCCTAAGGAATGGATAGACTCTTTTACAAATGTTGAATTCAATCATGCTGAGTCTTATTCATTTGAGAATGTTGAGTTATGTGATGTTAATAATGTTGGTTATTGTGCTGATGATGAAATTTATGAGTGTCAAGGAGGGGAAAATGAATCTTTAGTTGATAGTGATTTCCTTAAGCTTGTAGATTTCCCCTTTTCTTAGCATGATGCTAATCTTTCCTTGTTTCAACTTAATGGTGTTTTGTGTGAACATGAAGAACATGGATTTAATGTGGATGATAGTTCCTGTAGTGGTTACTTCACACAAGGTAATCTGAGACAAGTAAATTCAGTCCCTGTTTCGGATGGAGAAGAGATTTGCAACATCATTAATGAGAATGAAGGGACAGAATGTAATGTTTAGTGCTTGCTAAGTTGTGAGCAGATTTCAAGTCTCTTGGATGTTGATTTTCGACGTATGATACTGAGTTTGTTTCCAAATTTCCATGCCCAATAAAAATAAGTTTTGATGAAAGTGAATTGGATGAGGGCATGATGAGTGAAACACATATTGATGTCTTTTCTCCAATATTAAATCAGCAAGATTCAAGTGCATTTCATTGTGATGATGTTGATAATGTCATTTTTTATGAATACAATGATGAGTGTGCTAATGAGTATTCAGATTTACATGAGCTTTCTGACTGTAGTTCTAATTTACATCTTGATGCTGAAGAATATGGTAAATTTGAAAGTGTGTTTTCAGATTTGCAAATGACTGATGGGTCACTCATTGACAGAGCTTGTTCCCTTCCAAATGATGCTGATGTAATTTGTGATCAGCATGATGTTTCTGGTCTTATGCAATCAGATTGTTGTTTTGAGGAGTGTTATGTTAGTTTGCAAAGTGATGAGATGGAAATGTTTTATTTTTTCATGCAAACTAATGATCAGAGTGTTAATGTTTCCAACCATGAGGTGGAGTTGGAATGTTTCAATTTTCAGCATGATAGTGACAATGAAGAGTGTGATGTTTTAATGTCACACAGTGATCAGTATTCATGGCATCCTGATAGATTTCCTTTGCCAGATAATGGTGAGTGTATTGATTACTTTTCTTATGATATGCTGAAAGTGAATCATGATATTTTTAACCAGCTAGATGAAATATGTAGTCTTAGTTTGCCTCTGTTGTATGGAGATGAGAATCATTTATTTGATAGAGGTAAAGATTGATTTCAGTTTTGGGGCTTTGGGCCTTTGTAAATAAGCTTCATGTTTGTACAGTTTCTTTCTTTCCCTTCAATTGTGTGTCATCCTTGCTTTCAATAAAGGGTTTCCAGATTTTGAAGAAAGAGAGGGGTTCTTGTTCGAAATTTTGAAAAGTGTTCAAGCTAATTTTCTTTGGGTGGTCTGCTTCTACCATGAGATTATGTGGTTCTCTACATGCCTGCATGGGCCACGCGTCCACATTCAAAGCCACTATTGGTACTCAAAAATACAGCATGGGTTTTTTAGCACCTTGTGTGAATTTTGCATTCTGACCCCTTTTAGGTGCTTTTTGAGCCTACTTTCCTAGATGCATTTCTGAAGTTTCCCATGCATGTCAGGTGTTCATTACCCTTTTTTTATCATTACAAGACATCTCAAATCATCGCATTCAAGTTTCAAGTTGTTTCGTGATGTCTTGTTTTGAGCACTTGTCCAAAATCTGCATTTGTGCCTAAGTGTCAATTTGTTGTAGCAGGCCCTATTTGTAGTTGAATATCTTTTTTCCTGTGATTGGTCATGCTGTTTTAGTTGTTGAATCATAATTTAGGGATGGGAGTGAGTCATCTTGCCAATTTTCAGCCCCCCATGTGCCCATTTGACCTGTTTTCTAGTGTCATTCCGTTTGCAATTTGTTAAAAATTCTCTAAGTGTGCACTGTCTAGTTTTATAAGTGGCCTACTTTGAGGTTTTGTAATTCACGCTCAGTGAAAGGAATAACATAATTAAGTGTGGTTCCATATTTTAGATCTAGAAGACTAAGTGTCTGTTGATTTTCAAGTCTTTACCAATCCATTTGATTACTTTTCAAGGCCATTTCCAAACCCAATTTCTATGTTTTTCCACTGTTCTGAATTCTAAACTTATCTAACAGGTTGACTTCGGTGATTAATTGTAAGTGGCTAGTTGATCTTTTTTCCAAGGTGGTTATGGATTCATGTTCCTCGCATGTGGGTGAATCAATACCCAGGTTACTAGTTTTTGAAAGTCTTAGTTGGTCAGTTTTAAAAGCTAGTTCGGAGGCCAGTTGGTGTTACTTGATAACTTTGCAAAGGTTGAAAGGGTAAATGAATTTAAGGTTATCTACATGTTTTGATGTTGGCCCATATCTTGATATCTCTTTTGATATGGTTGGAAGGAATGATGGTATCCATATGTTTTGAAAATGCTTCTATTTTTCCTCAATGTTATTGCCCGACACAAATGCTCAAAGTTTGTTGACAAGTGTTTAAACATGAGTTAAAAATAGTGCATGAGCTTTGTTTCAGCGTTCTAAGTCTTCAATGTATGAGAATATTGGAGAGTTATTGTTGCGGGAAAATATTCGGGAGTTAATTCTCAATGATAGTTGCAGGAGTGATAAAGAGCTTTTCAAACTTGGTCATCTGATGTGGTGGCAGAGTAGGGAGAACATGAATGTTACTTCTGTCGATACTATAGGGAGGCATTAGAACAAAATTCACCCTTTCATGGAGAAGAGGCCAGCATTAACAATATAACGAAGACTCATATATCATGGTGCCACCATCAATGTCATTTGGGTGCACACGGTTTGTTGCAGATGCCGACGTGAGAGGAGCTTTGTGTGAGCAGCCCGCAATAAAATGGAGAGTGTGCTCACTATTGATAAAAGGCCAAGGTGTGTTGGGGACTTACACAACAAGAAATGCAAGCACATTTTTCACATGATAATCCTACACAATGATATAAGAAATAGCCCATACAATGGATTTTACAAACACGGATTTGTAGAAAAGAAAAACATAGTCATATTGCAGGGGCTATAAATTTTTATTCAACCGTTGGATTGCGCTCATTTTGGATATGTTGTTGAAAATGTAGTTATCTAAATTTTCACTGGAGCCATTTTCAAAATTCATCCTGGTTTGCGAGATATAAGCGACTGAGTGCAGCACTGTCAAGACTACCCATTAAAACTTCAAAACCAATTATCCCACATTGGCTAGGTGAGGGTTTATTTTTGTGTTTATATGTAATAGCACTCCAATGCATTGTAAACAAAGAGCCAAGAGGCTACTTGGCGGGCCCCTTGGCTGGAGGTCTCTATGCCCGGCGGGGCCCACTAATTTTGAGACAAAGTGCAAGAAAGGTTTTAAAACCTTGAGGGATTTAGTCCCACATTGATCCCAAATTGGGAAAATATGATGCATATTAGAAAGTCCATGCACATTGAAGGTAAAATGAAGAGCTGGAGGCTCTGTCCATGCGTGCAGGTGATTGCCACCTCAGTTTTTGTGCTTAGGCCCGCTGGTAAGTAAATTTTGTAGAGGACAGGTGGCATGATGACTGGACAAGGTGACACATGGCAACCATTCACTCAATCTCATAATAGGCTGGTGGTTAAGGTAGAAATCTGGAGAATTGGAGAATGCTTGGTTGCTAGTTTTCCAAATGGCTAGCAGTTAGTGAAAATGATTTAGAGAATTGGAGAATACACTTGGTCGCTAGTTCTCCCAATCCCTGGCAGTTAGTGAAAATGATTCAGAGAATTGGAGAATACACTTGGTCATGAGTTCTCTAAGTCCTGATAGTTAAGTGAAATGCATTTAGAGAATTGGAGAATGGGCTTAGTCGCCCATTCTCCAGATGTTAACCAGGGTCAAAGTTGAATTCAGAGACTTAGAGAATCGAGGATTCGCCAGATCTCAGAGCTTAACTACGGTTAGTCAGGTGATTTGGAGATTTAGAGATCATAGTCATTCGCTAGTTCTCCCAATCAGGGGTTAGTCTATGGTCAAGTATGAGCATGCAATGACATGTTGACAAGTGGCAGATCTTGGTGCCTTCTGAGGTAAAAGTGCATAATATTATGAAAATAATAATAAAAAGATAAATTTAAAAGGTGCAAAAAGAATTTAAAACAAATGCATAGTCTGAACTATTGGCAAAATTCAAAAATTTAAAATGGCAAGCCTGCTCAATGAAAAATTGCCTAGGAGTTCATTTTTTGATAAAACATATAAGTGTTATATATCGTCGGAAAGGTCTCGAAACAAGGAATCTGATGGCGATGATGTTTTTTAGTTTCAGTGAAGTGGATAAGAGCAATCTGGGTTTGAAATCTAGGGATCAAGATCAGAATCAAATCAGATTGGAAATGGTTGCAGAATGTGTTTCTCTTTGGGAATCAGTTGCAGATCAGAGTGTGGGAAGACCTAGAGATATTTTCTTGCCAAGAATGGACAGCTGTCAGTGGGTTTTTCAACTGACTCAATTTTGCTATAGCTCAGTTTTTCTTCTCATTGTAAGAGGATGGTGAAATTAATGTTGCAAGGCAGCTTTCTGGTTCTAGGGTCATGTCTTCTAAGTTTCTTTTGTCATTCTAGATGTATTGAAGCATAAAGATCTTAATAAAACACAGTGTAGTTCCTGTTCCAGGTTATTTTTGTCTCTTTATATTTTGTTGATGCTCTTGTATGTTTAGTTTGGAAGGCATTTTGAATATACTAGTTACAAGGTAACTATGCAATCACCTATGAGTTTCCTTCAAGGAAGGAGTCAGTCTCATGAGTAATTTCAGAGGGATAAGCATTTGTATGAGGATTTGATACAATAATTTGGGAATGAAAAGATAGTTTGTAAGGCATTCTGTCTGAGTTGCATGTAGATTGTAAGGCATTTTGTTTGTGTTCCTATTAAGTGATTTTTCTTGATATACATTTGTATGACTTTGTTGCCCATTAGATATGGCCCTATTCTTTGCTTGTCCTACAGTTTCATCATCAAACCATTAATTCAAATCATTTTACATTTCTTATTTGAAAGTATGAATGTTCAGAATCTGTACTGAATAGTACAGACATTGTTGGTGATTCCTTGTAGAAGTGAATCTAATAGGTTAGCCTGCCTGAGCCTCCGGGTTTGAAGAGAAGAAGGGTGAATATCCTTGTCATAATCCACTATTTTTCATGTCTGCATAAAGGGTTTAGTGAGAGAGTAATGTGTATGCAGATTTAATATGTATTAGGTACACCCACCTAGGTCTGTGGAACCCGAAGTGTAGATTGAGTTTCTCCTTTTCAATTAGTATTTTCTTGCTTGTAATTAGGAGTTTAGGAATCATAGAGTTCAATTGAAGCATTTAAGGCTTGTAATAGGATTCAGCAAGAAAAATAGCTAACAAAATCCACTGTTGAAGATCCTGTCCAAGAACATCAATACACAAATGGTGCTCGAGAAGGTGTCACCCTTAGTGATATTAGACCCTCCACCTCAAGATGTCAAAAATATGCATGGTGTAAATGTTATACACTAAGTTTGCACCCTTGTCTGAAGCTCTCGTAGTCTTGATAACCTAGTATAACATGGGAATCATCTCCAGGTTGTGGGACCTCTTCTAACTGAGATGAGACCTCCAAGTTCTAGGTTGGTTCCTCTTGGATAATCACCTTAATTTGCTTCTAGACATGAAAAAGTAAACTCTTTTGAGGGAAAGGGATAGAAGGAGTACCTGAAAGGGAAATGACTGAAAGCAAACTACCTACTAGGTGATGCACCGAAACTAGGGTTTGGAACTCAATATGTAGGATGAAATCAATGAGAGACTTAGGTCTAGTAGATCACAACTCACTAAATAGGCTTGCATCAGTGTTTCACAGAGGGGGCTGCAAATAAAGAGGGCATTCAGGGAAAGAAAGAGATTCTTTCACAAACAATAACACTCTTTGGAGTGGATAACAATCTATGACCTGCAAGAAACATTCACCTCTGCAACTAGGTATAGGAATGAGACAAGATTGTTTAGGGGTTGTAGTATACCCACAAAAGCATTCACATCAAATCATTCACAATAATACACATGAATTGCAGAAAGAAAGGAGGATCAAGAACCCTAAGATATCATTGAGAAACATCATATACTTTGATTCAATAAGAGAGAATACAAACAAGGAAGCATAAGGACATAAAGAATTGTCACAAAGTACCTCTACAATATTTGAATCCTCAATGGGAGGTTACAAAATGTAGAAAACCATAGGACAAAAAAAATGTCTCAGATAGCCTTCGAAGAAAAGATATTTTTTCTCTTTACAAAATGTCCACCCTCTGAGCACTAAGGCTCCAAAATACAATATATACATCTCCTAAACACAGGTAGGAGTCAAAAACTTAACTAGGGTTACATAGGTTTACAATACAATAATCAAACCCTAAAGGTGAACTGATGACCCATCATCAAATCTCTGAGAATAGCTGGTGATCAAATCAAATCTCTTCCCTGCATCTTGATCCTGGTACTAAGCCCACCTGCAGACACATCAACCTTGATAGATCTACCTACCTTCAACTCCACCAAGCCATGAAGGCTCCATATCTAATCCTGGTCTGATTTGAAGTACAGAAGGTCAAAGGTGGTGGCACCCTCTTTAAAGCCCCAACATGACATGGTACCCTATAAAATTCACAGCGCCAATGATCAGATCATTTATCATCATCCTCCCAACCATCCCTATCCTGAGGAATTCAATTCCAACAACTCAAATTGTTGTGCATGGCCACAAAATGCAAACCCTAGCCAAAACCCTACAGAGAAATATTTAAATTTGAATATAATGGCTAGCAGGTCGAATTTAAAATGTAGTCGTCGATGCGAAATCTTCTCGGCAGATGAACGGCCCAGATGCACCTTTTAAAATAGTTTTAAAACCCCTCTGACAAGTCAAACACCACCTCGACAGTCAATGACCAATCAGAAGGGAGCAAATTAGCATCTTTGACAAGACCTTGGACCCACGTCCCTGAGAACACCATCGGATGGCTGTCGCTATACCACCATGCTAAAAGGTCAAGCATCTTGGATCTGCAGTTTAACGATAGCCGCAAGATCCTGTAGAGAGTTAATCGCTTTAGAAAGCCTTGACCCCACGGGCCCACTAACAACCACCACGTAGCATACCAAAAAACCAATCAAACTACGCCATCTCAGATACACGTCGCATTCTTTCTGACATCGGACCCACTACCTGAGATTCTGATCTCACGGCAGGGGTATTATCTCATAGGGTCAGAAGATTCTATGAGATCATACGACCACCATAGATCCTAGCCTTTCTGACACATCTATAGATACTTGGCCCTAGTGACATCCTTCCACCTATATTCAACCTCAGCCAATCACAAGTTGCCAAAATAGATCCATGTTGCAACTGTCCCTGACACAGGACCCACTGTGAGAAGCTTTGATGACGAAGGAGGATCAATGGCTGTCACTATACCGCCAGATTAACTAGTTCACATCTTGAGCCCTCAGTATAATGATGACCACATGATTAAGTCAGAACTTAACCCACCAAGGAAGATGACCCCATTGACAAGCTGTCAAATCAGACACCGCTGACAAATCAGGAACTGCCAAATAAGATTAGGTGGCACCGGTCCCACTGACAAGATGAACTTTGCAGGCAAGAAGATTGACAATCATCGCAAGATCTCATGGAATCTTTTGGGGCCATGAGATCATGTGACAACCGTTACATCTAGAATCTTGACTTGGCCGCCGATCTGAAACCACCAACCAAAATGGTAACCGCTCGCGGGATCGCTAAATGTTAAGGGGTTAATTGTCAGGAATCGGAGACTTGGCGACTAAAGGATTTATAAAGGCAAGTGCAAATTGGGATGACTTAAGTGACCGGGATAAAGTAACATAAAAATATAATGCGGCCAAAGGGTTTTGTAGGGTAACTACTAGTTTATGAATTTTTCTAAGGGTTTCTCTTCTAGATAGAGACCTAAAAGATATTGTAGAGACCAGGGGAAAAGAGGTAGACTCATGAAATTTTTTGGGGTTTTTGACAAGATAAAAATAGAGGCCTGGGGATGGTTTTTTTCCAAATTTGTATTTATAGGAAAATTTGGGTAACATTTTGGTGATTTCTGTTGGATGTCAGCTTGCTAGACATGGGAAACCAATGACCTTGACAATCCATTCGGCATGGGGGTCATGTCAAGAATAAGAAACTCTATAGAGGGACAAAACTAAAAATGTTCTCAGAGCACTTCTTGGAAAATAGGGAACTAACCTAGAAAGCAAGGAAAGAAAATAGGGAAACTTATATACAAAGATTCACAAAGAGGGATTAACCTCAAAACAAGGTTTCAAGTGGAAACCATTGACAAAAATTGGCAGGGCAACTCCTTCCAAAGTTGCTAGTTGAAAGGCATTAGGGCCCTTGCATTCTGTGATTACAAATGGTCCACCCCAAAAGGAGTCAAATTTTGTGTACCTGCCAGGCCTGGATCTGAATTCATCTCATTTGAGAACTACATCTCCAACCTTGAAATTTTTGACCCTGGCTCTTTTGTCAAAACTCCTCTTTGTTTGAATCTGATGAAACTCCATATCCTGCATTGATTTGCCTCTGATTTTTTCCAATTCCATCAACTGAGCATACCTAATCTGTAAGGGATCTTCTTCTTCAAATAGGGCATACTGAGTAGCCAAGTCAAGAGCTGGCAATTCAACTGAGATAGACAACTTGGCCTCTTTGCCATATACTAGCATATAAGGAGAATTACTAATGATTTTCTTTGGGGTAATTCTATCTAACCATAATGCAGACCTCAGTTTAGTATGCCAATCTCTCTAATTTTCTTGAAGAGTCTTCTTGATTATCCTAATCAAATTCTTATTTGTTGATTCTGCTAAGCCATTTCCTTGAGGGTAATAATTTGAACTTGTATTCAGATAGATGTCATTCTTGACTGCCCACTCTGAGACTTTGAGGCTTGTGAATGTTAAGGCATTATCTAAAATTATGGAATCAAGAGTGCCAAACCTATGAATTAAGTCATCATAAAAGCTTAGGACAGCACTCTCATTGGCCTCTTTTAATGCAATTTCTCTGTCCATCTGGTGAAGTAATATGTTGTAGTAATTATCCATTTATGTCCTACACTAGATGGAGGATTGATCATGCCAATGAAATCTATACCCCACTTCATGAAGGGTTGCTCTGTTCTGATTGGTTATAGGGGCAAGGCTGCAAGCCTTTCTTTTCCTACAAACATAGCACACTTGATGCATTTTCTCACATAATCATGACTATCCTTGAAGATAGATGGCCAATAGTATCCAGCCCTCATGATTTTAAAAGCAGTAGTCCTAGGAGAGAAATGACCTCCAAAAGGTCCATCATGAAACTCAAATAAGACACCAGCTATCTTTTATGAATCTATGCATCTTAAAAGGACACCTTTGTGATCCTTTCTAAAAAAAACTTCATCAATCAGCACAAAAGGAATATATTGCAATCTATAATACCTTCTTTTTGCTGAGTTTAGGCCTATAGGACATTGTCTTATCTTCAAGTAATTGATCATGTTAGGCAACCAACTTGTTGCCTTGGCTTGTTCTTCTATAGAATGCACCACCAAAGATGCATCCATTTGCTCTGATTTCTTTGAACTCTCATCCCCTGCCAAATGCTCACAAAGACCTCTTCCTTTAACTAGCTTGGTAGTTTGAATATCTATGTCATATTCCATCACCTTGGTGATCCAACCAGCTCTTTTCTCATTTAGGTCTTTGGAAAGAAAAAACTCTTTGACACTTGTGTTGGTGTTCAAAAATGCTTACGCCAGTTAGGGCTTCCAATATGCCTTGAGACTAATGTTAGGAGTGGTTAATTCCAAGTATGAGAGCTCTGCAAGACAACTGGACCAACTATAGGGTCTTAATATGCCCTCTTCTACTTCTGGCTCTACAAAACCAAGGCGGGTGCACCTAATCCAGAGAAAACTCCACTCACTACACACCTTATACTTCTGGATTCATAAAGCAGATCATAGTAAAGGATTACTAAATACTAACCAGGTATTCATTGAATCAACTCTACTATGCAAGGTAAAGTGGCCTTGTGAAGGGTATTACTGGTGATTGATATTTAAAGATGCAGGAAATAGCCAAAGACCATCAAGCATTGGACTCAATTGAATATACTAATCCTTGATTAGTGCCATTATCCATTGGCAAATCATCAAATGCAAGTATAGAAACATGAGCCAACTACTGTCAAAGACTCAAAGCCATAAATACAACTATTCCAGCCCATCCACTACTTATAAGATCCTTCTGTAGATGAATCTAATGAATCTATGCCCTATCCAAAGTATTTTTCACTTGATCCTAGATCAAGAACTAAAGACTAGAACATATGCAAAGGTAACCCTATGCAATGGACCAGAAAATCCAAAACTCATAAAACTGACACCAAGGAGAGACTTGAAATCTTGAAACAATTATATTAAGTATGATGAATCATGTACATGTCTATACCAGAAATGAGACTACCACTTCAATAACCTACAAAAGATACAAAGAAGTTCTATTCAGCCTCCTACAATGTGACAGAGTTTACTACTTCCCACAGGAACCAAACAGAATGGAACCCTTACAAAGTCAAAACTTCAACCATTTATACCACTAGCTGCCTTGGAATCCCAAAGATAGGATGCAACAAGCTTTGGACAGCTAGGGTATAGGTTACAACAGCTAAATCTGAAAACTCACTGGAGGGAAAACTAGCACCAATATGTCAGAAACAAGAATGATCCACAAGAAAGATAAAATTTTCAAATCTGTACCCAGGATCACAAATTCATCATGAATAACAGTTTGACCAGACCATCAAAACACCTTGAGCCAACAGAAACTATCCTCCCCCACATGGCAAAACATCTACAAGCAATAACCCAACTCACTAGACCACACTGCAATAATCGATGCCACCAACCAAATCAAGAAATGGCCAAAAAACCATAAATTATGGTACTTCCTGTCATGAAAACCATCTCCAAGTTTGAATTTGAATTCCAACAGTCAATTCTTTGGCACCTAGCTCATTTTAAAACATGGTCGTTGATGATCCATCTTTCTTGGCAAATCAGGAGGCCCTTAAAGGAATCCTAGTTTACATTTATGCCTGGTCGCATGATCGCAAGACACCCTACTCACCCTTGCAATCATGCGACTGCAATCACTTAGCCCCGAAATGCCAATCACAACCCCTTTGAGAAGTCCTCAAACCTATTGGCAGTCAACAACCATTCAAAATCAAACACGTCAGCAGCACTGGCACCATGGACCACCTTAACTCCGCAACGGCGATACTCCTTTTTTAAAATTTGCAGGCTCCACGTGATTTATATTTCTTTAAACAAAATTGACCATCGTCATTACACTGCGATGCTAAAAGTTGAGCATCTCACCTCAGTGGTATAATGACAACCACATGATCCTCACAGACTTGCAGATGCTCTACTTCCTTTAAAACTGTGGCCCCACCAGCCATCACACTTGCACACTTAAGACCGACGAACAAGGAGTGCCAAAAAAAGAGAAGAAATGCAAGGTCGAAAACACACAGGGTTTTCATGCAGACCAAAAGGTAGTAGGGAGACCGAAAACATCATGGGTTTTCAAAAACATTGTGGGTTTTCGACACTTAGGCAGATTTTGAGATTATTTCCTGCAGACCTTAAAACTTGAATATCTCCCTAGATTTTATGATTTAGGAGATGCAATCTAAACTAGAGCTAGGTGACACATGGAAGAACACATGGATAAGGGTGCACACCATAGAACCAAGCGAATCTACTTCGTAAGACAAAACTATGACTGCAGGCCGAGCAGAGACAACATTACTAAACTTGCAGGGAAAAGGCCATTTTCATTGGATTTTGCATTGATAGGAAAATGGACTAACAACTTGGATGAGTAACTTTCAAATGTACCTTGCTATGGGTCAATAGATATCTAAACTTTTTAAGTCTCTTTACCACAGCAAGTACATGTTTTTCTACAAAAGAGTATCTCTGTTCATACTCCTCTAAACCTTTGCTAAAGAAAGCAATGGGCTGCTCCAATCCTTCTGAATTTTCTTGGGACAACATTGCAAATATAGCATCATGACCTCCATAAGGATAAAGGATAAAATCCTTACCAAAATTTGGGTTTAGGAGAGCAGGGGCTTCTGTTAGGGCTTCTTTGATAGCCTAGAAATTGGCCTTTCCTTCTTTAGTCCAACTAAAAGTTGAACTCTTCTTTAACATGGTTGTCAAAGGCTTGAATAAATTTGCAATGTTAGGCAAGAACCTCCTAACAAAATTAATCTTTCCTATGAAAGATTGAAGACCTTTCTTATGATGTGGTAGGGGTAGCTCTAGGATAGCTACAATTCTTTCAGGATCCACTATAATTCCTTCTTTAGATACTACATATCCCAACAACTTTCCTTCATGAACTGCAAACACACATTTCTTGGGATTAAGGGATATCCCAAACTCTCTACACCTTTCAAAAATCTTCCTCAGATGTTTGATATGGTCTACTACATGTTTAGAATAGATAGTTATGTCATCCAAGTAGACCAACATAAATTTGTACATGAGGCTTTTAAAGGCCATATCCATTGCCTTTTGAAATGTAGCACCTGCATTTGACAAACTAAAGGGCATCTTTTGATATGTCATGGTTCCCCACTTGGTTGTAAATGTAGTGTTATATTGATCCTCTTCATTAACCAAGATCTGATTGTATCCTGAATAGCCATCCAATAATGAAAATCTCTCGGATCCAGAGACACATAACCTCAACTCCCCATTCTTCTTCCTGATAGGAACAAGGTTGGAAACCCAACTAGTATGCTTGATGGGGTAGATGATACCACTTTCTATTAATTTGAGTACTTCTTTATGCATGAGTGGCTCAAGCTTGGGGTTAACAGGCCTTTGCTTTTGCCTCATTGGTTTGGCATTGGGATCTAATTCAATAGTGTGCTCAGCAAGGGCAGGGTCAAAACCTTTGAGGTCCTCATATTGCCATGCAAAAACATCACTGAATTCCTTGAATAGTTGGGTGTAACCTTGCTTTTCCAATTCAGTGTTTACTTTTCCAAATTTTAAACTCCTACCTAGCTCCAACCCTAGTTCAACACAATGTTCTTGTTGGACTACCAGGCTAGCTTTGTTCTTCTTAACTTCATCATCCTCGTTGAAGACAGTCTCTAATGTAACAAGACCTCTAGCCATCTTATTGGACTTTAGTTGTATCACTTGATCACCATAGTTTTGTGATAGCCTATCTTGATTATGCTTTGAAAAACAATCTTCTTCAAACAAGAATTGTAGAATTTGTTCATCATTGTCAAACACCTACCAATTGACATTGTTATCAGGAATAGAGGGTCTGACAATCACTTTGATATGTTGTTGATCTATCTCTTTTGAAATGCTATTGGGAATATCATACTGAGATCCAACAGCAGCTAACCTATCTGCATTTTGATTGAGTTTCCTAGGGATAGTAGCAATATTGAAAGCATGGAAATCTTCAATCGCATCCCAAACTCTATGCTTGTATGCTTTCAAAGTGTCATTTTTGGTTGCACTTATCTCTCTTACTTGGCTGACAACTAACTCATTGTCACCATACACTTTTAAGGCCTTAAGCCCTCTTTTTCTAGCCCACTCTAGTCCATTGACTAGACTTTCATACTCTGTAGTGTTGCTAGTGTAGGAGAAACTAAATCTAAAGGTAGTGTAATACATTTCTCCTTTTGGGGACACTAGCATAGCACCACCACCAGAACCATGTCTACTTCTAGCTCCATCAAAAAATAGTTCCCAAACCTGATTGCTCTGATCTTCTGAATCAGTATCTTCTTTGAAAAGGCTTGGCTCTATGACTCCACTCTCTTGTATCAAATAACTTCCCAAACCAAAATCCCAAAAAATATTTTCTTGGGCCTTTGAATCTCTTTCATCTAGAAAAATATCAAGGATACTTTCTATCTTTGTGCTTGCTTCACTAATGGTTTGAAAGTCAATGTCATCAAATATAGGGCAGTTTACATTGATGGTATTGGACACATAAGGTTCTATATGGTGTGCTGCCAATGGTTCTGACTTAATGGTGACCTTGGTCCCATACCTTGTATGAAATAACATGTGAGACCAGTTAGAAGATAGATAGCCTCCTATCTTGGCTGTAAACTCCCTTGAAAGACATATAGAAAATAATGCAGGGAGATCTATGATATATATATCAAGGAGGATGAAGAAATTAGGACTAGCATGTAAGATTAAACTGGTATCCTTGGCCACAACAATAGTATTGACTGAGGATCCATCAAGTTGGGTAACCTTCTTTTGGAAGGGCTGATATTTTAGTCCTAATTGGTCAGCTACTTTTTTGGGCATTACAGTGCTAGTAGCTCCACTATCTGCCATACAATTATGTACTAAATATTTTCCAATAATTAGAGATACATAAAAGGGAGGTGGCTTTGAGTTCCTACATTGTGTGGCTTTTCCTTTGGAGTTGCTACTTGGAATCTCCTTTTCTTGATCAGTGTTAACCAACACTGGCTTTGCAACTTCTTTTGTAGGTTGAGGAGTTGCTACCTCTGTCATGGCCTTCTTCAAAATTTCAAGTTGTCCTAGAAGAGCCAAAGAGTCCCACATGGACATGGTGACATTCACCTTCTTCATGTTGTCTATGATATTATAAGGTGTCACAGTGTGTACTCTTTGTTGTGTCTTTGGCATGATGGGCTCCACCTCTTTGGAATGCTGGCCCTCCTTGCTTGTGATGGCAGGAGTTTCCTTAGGTGTGATGGGAGTAGCTTGCTGCACTGGCTCTGCAAATGCAATGGCTTTAACATTGGATTCTATTCTCTCCATGTCTTGAGCTCTTCTTTTTGCTCTTGTATAAGCAATAAAAGCAACTTCATCATTGACTCCACTGAAGTCTGTTTGCTCCCAATTGAAAAGAGTAGTCTCATTTTCTTGTGGTTCTTGTTGAGGCACTGACCCACTGGATGAAACCTCTGATTGAGCTTGTGAGGCACTTTGAACCATTAAATCTTGGTTCATCCATCCATTTGAACATGTAGCCTGATTATGAGGCTAATTACAAGGAAAACACCATTCATTCTCCATTGCCATATTATTTTGACTAGGAACCATATCCCTCACTGGATTTGTAGAATTGAGAGGTGTAGGGTTGTATGGTTGGAATGGTCTCTGATTGAAGCTTTGTCTTTGTCCTTGATAGCCTCCTTGGTATGGTGGCCTATTTTTTTGATAAGGTTGTCCCTGATTTTGATATTGTTGATTAGGACCTTGGCCTTGTGGCTGAAAAGGTGGTCTGATTCCTTGATCTTGTTTCTTTAGATTTGTGACCTCTTTAGTCAAGGTCTACAACAAATTGGTCATTTCTTGCTGACTACTTTGTTGGCTATTCTTTATCTCTTGTAGCTCTTGAGAAAAGCTAGTTGTTAGCTCCTGACCACTGGTACTAGCCTGAGGTACCAATATGGTAGGAATAGGGGTAAATGGGGGTACTTGGGTAGGTGCAATGGGTTGAAGGCTAGGAAAAATAGGCATAGGAGGCCTTCTTTGTATCATGCCTACTTGAATCAAACAATTTTCATCCCTGACAGCTATGTCAAAGGCCTGGGGTAAAGAAGTACCACCCATAGATTGGATCATGATAGAAATTTGACCATTTAGACTTTGTAAGTAATATAGGAAAGCATGGTCAGCTGATGGTCTCACAGAGACTAGAATTCTATTCCATGTTTTGAGGAATCTACTATTGTAATCTGTCATCTGCTCTTGAGGGTCTCTCTTAATGGTTGTCAACTATTCAACTAGAGACAAGTTATCTAATTTATCCTCAAAATGTTTACTTAATGCATCCCCTAACTCATCCCATGAAGTAATAGAACCAACAGTTAAAGTTCTAAACCATTCTAGAACCTTACCTTTTAGAGAGGCTGCTAATAAATTTGTGGCCACATCTTCTTGAGTAATGTTGTGTATGTTGCATATGGTGGTCACATCTCTTATGTATTCAAAATTAGTTGTCTACCCTTCACCTATGAAGTCAGGTATACTCTTTAGTGCTACCAAGGGCACATCATGATGTTGGGAAAAATTTAATGGACTAGCCTGATTGAAAGGTGCAAATGCAAATGGTCTGGCCATTGTAGGAGTTGGAATCTGAAGATTAAAAACTATGTGAGCTATATTTGCTATTGGATTTGAATCCTCCTCTAGATCCCTGGTTAGAGATCTACCTCTTCTTCTGGAATGAAAGGGAAAAGGTCTCCTTTTTGAAGTATCAGGAGGTGTTGATTGAACTCTCCTTGTAGGAGATGTTCTTTGAGTTGACCTGCCTTTATGACTTCTCTTTGAGGGAAACTCTAAAAATTGGGTAGGCTTTGAGCTTCTAGTCTCAATCTTTCTCATAAACCTTAAACAAGCTTGGCCTAGATCTTTAAAATCAGTGGAGTCGCCAGATATACTTGGTAGAATGACTTCTAAAAGCCTATTTTATGCAATCTGTATATCAGAGATAACATAATCTTCAAACAATGAACTTCTTGTGTAATCCCACCGGGCGTGCCAGAATTGTTATACAGTGGCACCAAGGTGGGGAGTCTTTGAGCTTAAGTCTATACTGATAGTCCTTGTGTATTGAACTTCTCTAATCCTTTTGCAGATGAACCAATAGCAACACCTTTGAACATGAATCTGATCTTTTTACTGTCCCACTGGGCATGCCAAAATTGTTATACACTAAGTTTGCACCCTTGTTTGAAGCTCTCATAGTCTTGATAACCTAGTATAACATGGGAATCATCTCCAGGTTGTGGGACCTATGCTAACTGAGATGAGACCTCTAGGTTCTAGGCTGGTTCCTCTTGGATAATCACCTTAATTTTCTTCTAGACAAGAAAAAGTAAACTCTTTTGAGGGAAATGGATAGAAGGAGTACTTGAAAGGGAAATGACTGAAAGAAAACTACCTACTAGGTGATGCACCAAAAAAAGGTTTGGATCTCAGTATGTAGGATGAAATCAATGAGAGACTTAGGTCTAGTAGATCACAACTCACTAAATAGGCTTGCATCAGTGTTTCATAGAGGGGGCTACAAATAAAGAGGGCATTCAAGGAAAGAAAGAGATTCTTTCACAAACAATAACACTCTTTGGAGTGGATAACAATCTATGACCTGCAAGAAACATTCACCTCTGCAACTAGGTATAGGAATGAGACAAGATTGTTTAGGGGTTGTAGTATACCCACAAAAGCATTCACATCAAATTATTCATAATAATACACATAAATTGAAGAAAGAAAGGAGGATCAAGAACCCTAAGATATCATTGAGAAACATCATATACTTTGATTCAATAAGAGAGAATACAAACAAGGAAGCATAAGGACATAAAGAATTGTCACAAAGTACCTCTACAATATTTGAATCCTCAATGGGAGGTTACAAAATGTAGAAAACCAGAGGACAAAAAAAATGTCTCAGATAGCCTTCTAAGAAAAGATATTTTTTCTCTTTACAAAATGTCCACCCTCTGAGCACTAAGGCTCCAAAATACAATATATACATCTCCTGCACGCAGGCAGGAGTCAAAAACTTAACTAGGGTTACATAGGTTTACAATACAATAATCAAACCCTAAAGGTACACTGATGACCCATCATCAAATCTTTGAGAAAAGCTGGTGATCAAATCAAATCTCTTCCTTGTGTGTTGATCCTAGTACTGAGCCCACCTGTAGACACATCAACCTTGATCCATCTACCTACCTGCAACTCCACCAAGCCATGAAGGCTCCATATCTGATCTTGGTCTGATTTGAAGTATAGAAGGTCAAAGGTGGCGGCACCCTCTTTAAAGCCCCAACATGACATGGTACCCTATAAAATCTATGGCACCGATGATCAGATCATTTATCATCATCCTCCCAACCATCCCTGTCCTAAGGAATTCAATTCCAACAACTCAAACTGTCGTGCATGGCTGCAAAATGCAAACCCTAGCCAAAACCCTACAGAGAAATATTTAAATTTGAATATAACAGCTAGCAGGTCAAATTTAAAACATAGTCATCGATGCAAAATCTTCCCGACAGATGAACGGCCCAGATGCACCTTTTAAAACAATTTAAAAACCCCTCTGACAAGTCAAATGCCACCTCCGCAATCAGTGACCAATCAGTAGTGAGCAAATCAGCATCTCTAACAAGACCTTGGACCCACGTCCCTGAGAACACCATCAGATGGCTATCACTATACCGCCATGCTAAAAGGTCGAGCATCTTGGATCCGCAGTGTAACGACAGCCGCGAGATCCTGCAGAGAGTTAATCACTTTAGAAAGCCTTGACCCCACGGGCCCACTGACAACCGCCACGTAGCATACCAAACAACCAATCAAACTGTGCCATTTCAAATACACATCACATTCTTTCTGACATCAGACCCACTGCCTGAGATTCTGATCTAGCGGCAGGGGTATGATCTCATAGGGTCAGAAGATTCTGTGAGATCATACGACCACCATAGATCCTAGCCTTTCTGACACATCTATAGATACTCGGCCCCACTGACATCCTTCCACTTGTATTCAACCTTAGCCAATCATAAGCCACCAAAATGGATCCATGTTGCAACTGTACCTGACACAAGACCCACTGTTAGAAGCTCTGACGACGAAGGAGGATCAACAACTGTCGCTATACCACCAAATTAACTAGTTCGCATCTTGAGCCCTTGGTATAATGATGACCACACAATTAAGTCAGAACTTAACCCACCAAGGAAGATGGCCCCACTGACAAGCTGTTGAATCAGACACCGCCAATGAATCAAAAACTACCAAATAAGATGAGGTGGCACCGGTTCCACTGATAAGATGAACTCTGCAAGCAGGAAGATCGACAATCATCATAAGATCTCATGGAATCTTTTGGGGCCATGAGATCATGCGACAACCATCAGATCTAGAATCTTGACTTGGCCGCCGATCTGAGACCGCCAACCGAAACGGTAACTGCTCGCGGGATCGCTAAATGTTAAGGGGTTAACCGCCGGGAATCGGAGACTTGGTGACTGAAGGATTTATAAAGGCACATGCAAATTGGGATGACTTAAGTGACCGGGATAAAGTAACATAAAAATATAACACGGCCAAAGGGTTTTGCAGGGTAACGGCTAGTTTATGAATTTTTCTAAGGGTTTCTCTTCTACCCAGAGACCTAAAAGATATTACAGAGACCAGGGGAAAAGAGGTAGACTCATGAAATTTTTTGGGGTGTTTGACAAGATAAAAATAGAGGCCTGTGGATGGTTTTTTGCCAAATTTGTATTTATAGAAAATTTGGGTAACAGTAAACATCCCAGTCAGGATTCAGATATAGATTCACATGAGTATGAGTGGGAGTCTCTCTCTGACTCTTCCACAGTCGACATGAATGTTGATGTTGTCCATACTTATAGTTCTCGCCCTGAGGTAGCTAACTAGTCATGTGTAGGATTTATGAATTTGAATTCACAGGTTGCTTTAGTGGACGATTCTTCACTTGGTAGTAGGAATCTTGATTTGGGTAACTTAGAGGGATACTTGACAGACTCCGACTCTTCAGTCACCAGAGATAATGCCATTTGTATCCATAATCTTGAACTTTCCATTGACCTACCTCTTGCTAATCCTCACCTCATTGACTGGTCCCAATGTTATCAAGAGCCTGAGCTCTTAACATTCTAGAATGACTATGAGATAATTTGTTACCTGAATGCAATTGAACCCATAGTCTCTTCCACCAGTGAACCGGCTACAAGCATGATAGAGGCAGACATCAAGTACCTTAGTCAAAAAATAAAAATAAAAGAAATGAAGAATAAGAGTTCTGATGGTGAAAACCACTATGTGGTGGTGTCAAAATTGAAAATAGTAAAAATAAATGATGTATCCAAGGGTGAAAACCTCTCTGAGGTGCCTAAGGATGAGGTAATGCCTCTAGTGTGATCGACGCCTCTCTAGTTAGTAGATGAAAGGTGTTGTGCTCACTATTGCATCTCTCAGCCAACGCTGTCAGTAGCCCGTGATCTACTCAAATATGGGGCATATCCAGCAAAAACTTGAATCCCATACTGATCAAGTCATCTCTACCAAGAGTATCTAGATCTCTGACACAGCGTAGCCCAATCACTCTCAGAGCTTTGATAATGAGCACCGAAAAGGCCTCTTGCAAGACATAACCCATAAACTAGATGTCAGAACATACCATGATGGATGACTAAAATCAGTACAAGGAATATCAAACGTAAAAATTGTCTAGACCCATGTTATATTGCTCAAATTCAAAACATGTGATATTTCTTATTACACTAGTGTGATACTATTTTTTGATATTATATCGTGCAATACTTTCCTCAATAGGAGTATGATACTATTTTCCTGTACGATATTTTGCACAAGATCGCATGATGTTTCATCGAGTATCGTGCGATATTGAATTGAACATCTGTGCGATACTTTGTGGACCCGCGAACTATCACATGATAAAGAGTATCTAAGGTGTGCAATACTTTAAAAGTGTCGTACGAACTTTTGCATCAATATAATTTGAAATATTAAAAAATGTGTTTTAAATGCATTAAATGACTCAAAAAGCTAGTTTTTCTGAAAACTTACCAAGGCACTATAGTGAGGAGGCTGGTTGTGCAACCGACCACGCTCAAATCAATGTGTGTGGACCGGAATCACTGCTTGCTGAGCCATAATCTCTCTCTGAGCTCTCAAAGTTCTCAAAATCACAATAAGACAAATGAATTTGAAAATGACCTTTTTACCCCTAATATAGCATTTTGACTTTTTGACCAATTTTCAAAACATCTTGGAATTTTTTGAAAATTGAACCCTTGGCTAATATCAACATCCTGGATCCATTTTCGAGATCAAAATCAAAATATGAGTTCATTTTGATAGTCAAAATCATATTTGAAAATTTCTCCTTCTGCGTAATTGGCTGACCATTTGAGGCCTGATCCTTTGATCTTCGCTGGGGCATCTTCATTCCTTCATCCCCATCTCTCCCAACCTTCTATTATTTCATTCATTTTCATTCACTTCATCTCTCTGAGGTTTGACTTCATCTTTATCCTATATCTTTCTTAGGCAAACCTAGTCAAACTGAGGCATATCGTCACTGCTTGATGGTTATTCTTTCACCTTTGATTATGATTTCTAGTGATTTGATCAAATTTATCAATTTACTATTTCTCCTCTACCTAATTTCAATTTCAATTCCGAGGGGGTAGTACCTATCAAACTTCAATCCTTGATTCAGCTTGTCAATTGAACCTTGAGATTCTTATCTCTTATTTGAGACTTGACAAATCACCTATTTACAAGGGTATTGGCCTTGTCTTTTTCAATCAGCTTATCTTTGTCCTGATGTGTTCCCATCCGTCGAACACACATCTGGATTGTTTTGTGATCCAAAATAAATCTCACACTTCAATTACATTCTTTGACTACATGACTACATGTGATCCCAAATCGATCTCACATTAGTCAAAGAGGGGCAAATGTATGCACCATAAAATGGTCACCTAGACTTTGGGCCCCATTCTTGCAATTTATCAATTTTCTAAGTCAATATTTTCAAAATTAAATCAATTTCCTTGATCAAATCCTAATTTTATCATTTATTCAATTTTATTCTATGGGCTAACCATTTTATCCTAAGTCTTTATTTAATTAAAAGTAATTCCCTCCCCTTTTATTAAATAAAAAGCCCCCACTTTCCTCTTATCATAAGTTGCACAAATAAAGCATTATTCTTATTTTATAAAAAGGAGAAAAGGCCTTTTTGTCTCACATGAGGCTCAAAAGTCAACACTTCTTTCTCATTGGAGGAGACTTGTGCACATGGATTGCTCCTCTTTCAAAGTCCACCCTTGATCAAATCTTTTGCCTCTTAATCTCCATCGTCCGTTGATTCTCATTTCTTATAAAAGAAGAGCTCTCTTCTCATTCTAGGATCCAACTTTTTATACTAATCTTATGCTACAGGATTTCTTGGTGACTTTGGAACTTTGGAGATCTTTTTGCATTCTAGCTTTCATTCTTGCATTTAGCTTAGCTTTCATGGCATTTTAGTTTACTTTCCTTTCATGTTTCTAGCTTAGCTCACATAGCTTAATTAGTAAGGCTTGTAATAATTTCATTTCCATAGCTTAGTTTACATTCTTACATCTTCATTTCTAGCATAGTTGCATTGAATTTTCATCTTGACTCTTGAAGATATTGGCATTCTTGCCCTTGTCTCTTTAAATCTCCCATTGCATGGTTTACTAGCAAGGTTATTGGCTTAATAGCTCTAGCTAAGAGCATTCTTAATATCCTTGTGACTCCATGCCTAGGGAGCTCTAGGTCGCTTTCTCAAGGTTTCCAATCCATGGATTCTCTTGGAAGTAATTACTTAGAGAAGTGCACATTTTGAGTGTACAATAAAATCCTTTTCTATAGGTAGTCCTTTCTCCCATATCCACCATGGCTTATTCAATTTGGATGGAAATGGATCTAGTATGGGGAAATATTCCACTTCTTGGGCATTCCCTTTTCCTTTCAAGATTCTCTAGTGGACCTTTAGAATGTTTTCCTTGCAAAGATTGAAAAGAAACTGGATTACTAGATCACCAAGCCTCTCTCCCTTGTAGGAGAATTTCATATTTGATCCAAAGTTCTTGTTGCTACTCATGTTTATTATTCCTCATGTTGGGCCCCTTCTAAAGCTTCTTATATGAAGCTGGAGCATCTCCTCAGATATTTTTTCTAGGCTTTTGGGGCAGATCATCATGACTTTCACAAAGTCACTTGGGAGTTCTTCTACCTTCCCAAGGAATCTAGACGTTTTGGCCTCTTGTCTACCCAAAAGAAAGGATTTTCTTTATGTGCCAAGTGGGTAAATCATGCCTTAACTTCTAATGAGGATTGGAAAATTCTTCTTCACCATTTTATTTATTTAGGCATCCCTATTAATAGGTCTTCCTAGAAGGGGACTAGCTTTCAAACCCTTCTTTTTATGAAAGAGCCAATACAAATCTAGGGTACCTTTGTCACTAAAATCATATGAAGAGCTTGGGAGGCTCTCAAACCTTGGTTTCATTTTTCTAGTGACATATTTTGTTATGGGATTTCTATGAATCAAAAAAATCTCTAGTGGTCACCTATCTTTTATGTTTATGGTTTTCCTCTTGCCAAAACTCAAGGAGTCAGTGCTCTCCATTTTCAAAAATCTAGCATTCAGATACCCAAATATTTTTTCTCAAGAGCCACGATGAATCTTCATTCCTAGGAGGATTTGCAGGTCTAGTTTCATATGTCTCACCCATATCAGTAGACTTTTGACTTGTTGGTTTATTCCTTTCCTCCTCATTTAATTCATAGGTTAGGAATTTCTTCTATTAAGCCATGGTGGAAGGACTGGAAATAGTATCCTTGTACTCCTCTTTCCAATTTCAAGTCCAAGATGGGTTATCACTAGTTGGTTCCTCACTTTCCTATGGTCACTATTCTCAACGAGCGTTGGCATTCACATTCTTCTCAAAAGGCTTGGCATCTTTGGTTCATTTCTATGTGGTCTACTACCATGGAACCTAAAAGTGTTCATTTTTCCTTTTGCATGCTCTACTAGGGCTTGCCCTTGGGT
Organism: Chamaecyparis obtusa; assembly: GCA_027943335.1. NCBI lineage: Eukaryota > Viridiplantae > Streptophyta > Pinopsida > Cupressales > Cupressaceae > Chamaecyparis > Chamaecyparis obtusa. The sequence goes on from BSBK01004415.1 coordinate 1,056,519, forward strand.
TCAAGGCTTAGATATTTGGGGGTTTCTGATCCCAGATGCCCTTTTTGTGGTCAGTCTAAGAACTTTTTGCACATTTTTTGGTTTTTTTGGAGAGCTCAACATTTATGGAGCTGGATTCATGACTTTTTTAGGCCTTTTAGACTAGAGCCTTTTTCCTAGCATATGGCTTTGCTGGGAGATTCTCCCAAGCTCCCCCACAAGTTTTCCTAGATTTGGCATGCTTTCAAAATGGAGATTATTTTTACGCTATGGAAATAATGAAATATTATTCTTTTCACTCAGTGCTATGCAGATATCAATGTTTCAATGTACACTAAAACATGCATTTGTAATAATGCTCTTATGCAGATTCAAGTTCAGGAAAATAAGGTGGCCCACCTCCAAGAGTTATTATAGGGTTGGGGTAACACCCCATGATGATGGTTAGAGTGATTCTATTGTCTCCCTCTACTAACTTCACTCTTCTCCATGGATGTCATCATGGTCACAACTCTTATACTCGCTATTCTCAAACCTCAAGGTTCCATGCCCCATGTTGATCCTCTGCTAAAAGTTGAGATGGGTGGAAGCATCTCTCCACCTCTCCTCCCCAATGTCTCTCTGGTTGGTCCCTTGCTTCTCCTACTACTTCTACTTCTGGGTGGCCCTTTTCCACCAATAACAAGTTTCCTTGCCTGACATGGGCCATTTTGCCTCCCAGGAGACAGGAAGAAAAATAAAAAGAAGATGATTGTTGGTCTATCCCAGACCCTCCACAAAACCCCACTTGTGTATGGGGTTTTGAGGACTGCCAAAGACTACCTACCTCAGTTGGCACTGCTCTTGCAACTTGAGGTGGCTATTATTTTTTTTTTTATGAATAGTTATAGTTTCTAGTTGTAAGGCTGTGTGGGCATTCATGGGGTGATCTCATATCCCCTAACCTTTTTTTTGAATATGTACTTTTATATTAAAACAAGTAATAGAAAGGGATTATTCATCAAAAAAATTAAATAAAATTTAAATTTTAAAAAAATAAACTTTAAAATAAAATAAACTTAAGGGGAATGGGATTGCGTCCCTCACCCCCTATGGTGATACCCACTATAGGTACCACAGTGGTACCTTGTAGTCCCCCTATAGTGGGTTCACTATAATGTTCTTCAATACCATTGCAGCCATTGCAGTGGCCCCCACCATAGGCTTGTGATTTATGTGTGTGTGTGTGTGTGTGTGGATAATAAGTTAAATAAATAATTTATTAAGTAAGACAATGCCTAATACCTACAAACTTGTCATCACAAAGTCCAACATATGCATACATATATACATAACAAACAATGATAGGGATTGGTACATTGTGTGGATCTTGCAAGCAAGTAACTATGTCCCTATCCTCTACCATACAAGCACACCAAAAAAGAATGTAAAACATACACATAATACATATATAAATGCAAATATAGAGTCAGTAGGTTAGTAAAACCATAAATCTCCATACCAACATCATATGAAAATAATAACATCGTCTAAATATCAACATGATATAACACAACCTTCAACTTCTCACCATTCCTAATCACTCTGATAATTCCACTCTAGAAAATTTAGATTCTGACACTAATATGGATGGGGAAAGGGTTAAAATGGAATTTGATAAAATTGAATACGCCATCCATGATAATACTTGTATGTGGATGATGATTTATGAAGGTGGTATTGTGTCATTTATGGAGGTAATGATAGCATTTGATCAGAACCTTTTAATACAGTTTGTTAATAGATGGTCTGATAGACATGTCAATATGGGGGGAATTTCTTTCAAAGGTAATGAGGAAGTTATTACTCGATTGACAGGGCTCTCAACGGAGGGAAGAAATTGGAAGAAAATGAGAAAAGTGTTGGATGATCCTAGTCTGAAGCATTTCTTTCAAAAAAATGAAAATCATGTCAAGTTGTGCAGTGGATTTAATAGGGAGGATCTCCCTCCCCCGTGGGATTAGGTGTGTATGGTCATTATAAAATATTTTACACTTGAGGGTCATTTTGGGGTTTACTATTATTATCCTTTTCCATTGTTGAATCACTTCCGCTACCATGACCCCATTTCCTTCCCATTCTTCTTGCTACATTATATGGAAGCTACTTTTATGGTGGAGCATGAGCTCCATAGCCAGGGAAACAATTTCACCATTCTCCACTAGGGGCTGATGTATCACCTCTACAGATTCCATTTGGCTCTGTGCCCCCAAAAAATATTTTTTTACAAGGCATCCCCACCTCCCCTTTTCCTACTAAGGACCCACCTAATGATTTTGAGAAGAAAAAGAAACCCTAGAAACCCTATGCATCCCCATTTGAATCCTCTTCTAAAATTGGAAAGAAGAATAAAACTACCTATATGGGCCCCTTGTCTACCTCTAAAAAACCCAAAATGGAACCCCAAATTCACATGGTGGACTCGTATGTGGATTTTTTTGAAACACCTCATAGGTCCAATAGGATTGTGGCTAAACCCCATAAGAAGGAGAAATTTGTGAGTGCTAGATATGTGGAGGACGATGAGGATGGTTCTAGCTCCACTTGAAGTGGTAAAACTAAAGTGGAGACTAATAATAGCACCAGTTCCACTCATATTCCAACCAATTTCAAAAGAACAGCATTAAATAGGAGGAAGGGAGAAAGGATGCCTCCCCCATGACTATGACTTCCCCTCCCTAGATAAACATCAAAGGAAAATGCATTTCAGATGAGGATGGGAGAAATAATGTTAGTACCGAGGATGCTTTTGTTGATAAGGGTGACAAGACAGAGACCGTTCCTTGTGTTGGATGTGCAAAATATTCAGAGGAAATAAGAAAAAATTGAAAGGAGATGGACATTATAGATAGTAGTTTAAATAGGTTGGATGATATTTCTATCAAAGTGATGCACTCCTTGGCTACCATTTTGTGCCTTTTGTAGCATGACAAGGATGAACAGGATGAAGACACTAGTGGAAAGACCACTAAGAACATGTTTAGATTTATAGCAGATGATTGGATACACTTGTTACTTTATATTATATTTATAGACAACAAATAACTTCCTTGGTGTTTTTGGTGCTTCTTTTTGTTATGGTTTTAATGAATATGCTAGTTAATTTTGGCCATGCGCAACACTTTTCTAGTATGTTTATTGTGAAGAACTTTTACTGCAGCTCTAATACTTGAAATACTCTTAATACTTGGTTGCGTAGTAAGGTTAGTTGTGAGATGGGATTTTTTATATTAAGAAAGGGGGTGGGCTGACTATGTGTTGTCATTTCTTCTTCTAGTGCTAATGGGCGTTAGCTATGTTTTTTGAGGTTTTTCCTTCTATTTTATAGGTCATCCCCAAGTTTTGGCTACTTTTAATATAAAAAAATATGATATAACATAAATAATTAATGGATCATATTATAACATTATCAAAAGGTACTATCATACATCATAGTATCATCAAATCTATCTAAAATTCAATGCACACATAAAAAGTGGCCTAAAATATTTTGGTGTCAAGAAATGAAATAATAAACTATCGGTGGGTATTACACATAATAACAAATATTATCCAAACACATCAAATATTATCAAAACACATCAAATATTATCCAAACATGTCAAATAGTATTGAAACATGATACAATACTAAGGGAGGAGTACCCCAAGATAGGTTGTCCAACCTTGTAGCTAAATACACATGGAAGAAAACAACACATAATAGAGAGAGAGAGAGAGAGAGAGAGAGTCAGATCATTCATTTAACCAAATAAATACATCATACATGTCGAGCTATAAGGCCTTCCTGATTTAGGCCACATAAAAATGAATTCATTCTGAAAGCTTGGCGGTTCAGGATCAGCCAAACTACCATCCTCTAATATTTTTCCTACATGATTATAACAATTTGAGTAGACATACCCAACCACACAACAAGGGTCAGCCAAGAGTTGCGTCTTCAATGAAATGTTTACAAATAAGCAAGGGTTATCCAAGAGTTGCATCTCCAATGAAATGTTTACAAATAAGCAAGGGTCGGCCCCCAAAAAAACCAAACAACCACCAAGGATAACATAAGAAGGTATGACCATGGATATAGGTCTACACAAGATCCTTCAATCATGCACCAAGATTGCACATTCCAACAATCAACGAGAAATGATCACAACCGAAATCATCAAGGTCGGCTTAGGTAGTAAAGAACATGCTACAAAGAGCCCAAACATGAAGCTCCATGATCCAAACATTATGAGATCTCCAGAAATGATTCCAAGAGAGGTTTTCAACAAGAAAAAACTACCACAGCACAAGAAACACATGAACACATGACTGCAGAATAGGATCACCATGAATAGGAAACCAGGAACAGAACACGAGCCACATAGAAGATAAGTCAAACAGAACTGAACCAAAAGGGATGTGATCTGAGAGATGGGACTAGAGAGAGTTCCGAACATGATTCAATACCACAACCAGAATCTCCTCAAGATGATAAATCGATGAACCACACTATCAACCAAGAACGGGGATAGAAACAAACAAACTATTTTTGGTTGATGCAAGATTGCAAAGAACCCAAGATGTTCCTGCATTAGTCACCTGGGGTTAGTAAAATTGATTCTCCTAAATCAGGAATATTGTGAAACCCAAGTTGAATCAAAATGATCCAACTCAATTTGATAAATCCATGAAGAATCCTCAACTAGTATGTCCTTCCACTTTTCAAAATATTCTATGTAATCTTTGCCTCTAGTACTTCTACCAATCCTTGTGTCTAAAATATTCTCAATCTCCTTTATCTTCTTCTTAGGATATTCTTTTTGAATATCTATCTCTTCATCTAACTCATAGTACTCGTACAAATCAAAAATGTTAAAGATGGGTGATATATCCATATCAACTAATAACGCAACTTCAAATTTATTACCACAATTAAATTTCTTTAGAATCTTACAATGTCCAAACTTATTCATTCTCAACTTATTGTATGTTCCAACAAGAAATCTATCTTTTTTCAAATGGACTGTTACTTCATCACCAACTTCAAATGTTTTGTGTCTTCTAGACCTCTCTATTGTATCCTTGTATTTTTTATTGTTCCTTTCCAAATTACGTTTCACTTCATCATGTAAAGTCTTCATTAAATCTACATATTCTTCCCCTTCAACACTTATTTTCTCTTATGTACCAAGTGTCTTCAAATCCGATATACATATAGGATGCATGCATGTAACAATCTGAAAAAGGTGTTTTACATGTGCTCCTATTCACCAAATTATTGTATGAAAACTCTTCTTGTGCCAATATCAAATCCCAATTTCCAAGTTTGTCTCCAACTAAACATCTCAACAAGTTTCCCAAGATTCTATTCACAACCTTTGTTTGGCCATCTGTATGTGGGTGAAAGGTAGAACTAAACTTCAAGTCTGTACCCAACTTCTTCCAAAGTGTTCTTCAAAGTATCCAACAAATTTACTATCTCATCCAGAGATAATACTCTTAGGTAACCCATGATTTCTCACAATTCCCTTAAAGAAAAGGTCTACTACATGAACCCCATCTGATGTCTTCTTACAAGGAATAAAATGTGACATTTTTTAAAATATATCCACCACAACAAATATAGAATCATTACCTCTATGAGTCTTAGGTAAGCCAAGAGAAAAATCCATGTGGATGTCTTCTCAAGCTCTATTAGGAATAGGTAATGGTGTATACAATCTAGTACTTTGACTTACTCCTTTTGCAACTTGAAAAATTATACAACTCCTTACAAATTTTTGAACATCCTTATGCAACTGAGGCCAAAAGTATTTTTCCTTAAGAGAACTTAATGTCTTATCAATACCAAAGTTTCTTTCTAATCCACCACTATGTTTTTCTTTTATCAAATTGTCTCTCATTGAACCTCTAGGAATACACATTGGAATTCCTTTGAACAACAGACCTTCTTGAATGAAGTAATCATCTCACTTTATTTGTTGATCATTGATGGGTGCCTTACATGCTCTCCAAGCTTCTAAAAGTTCAGGGTCAGTTTCATATAAAAAATTTAAATCATCAAAGCCAAGAACTTCAACTCTCATCTCAGTTAACAATGATCTTCTTCTGCTTAATGCATCTTCAACTCTGTTTGAAAATCCACTTCTATGTTTCAGCACAAATGTAAAGTTTTTATAGGTACTCAACCCACTTGATATGTCTCTGATTAAATTTGTACTTTGACTTTCCAAATACTGCAATTCTTTATGATCGGTTTACAAAATGAATTATTTGGGCAACAAATAGTGTCTCCACTTCTTCAAATCTTGTACAATAGCGTAGAATTATTGATCATATACATAATATTTTCTCCTAGCATCATTCAATTTTTTACTAAATAAAGCAACTGGTCTACCTTCTTGACTTAATATAGCTCCTATTGCACTGCTACTTGCATCACAATCAACTTGAAATACTTTAGAGAAATCATGTAAAGAAAGAACGGGTAATTATGCTACCTTTTTCTTTAATGTCTCAAAACTCTTGTTAGCTCCAATTTTCCACTTGAAATCCCTTTTTTCTCTTCTCATTATCTTAGTCATCGCATTACAAGTAGAACTAAAATTTATGATGAAATTTCGGTAAAAACTATCTCTCCTTTCATAAAATAACATTTCTTCAAATTAATTAGTAACTTTTCCTCTTTCAACCTTTGTAATACATGTCTCATTTGTAACAAATTATCTTCCCTAGTCTTATTGAATATCAAAATATCATACAAGTATACAATCACAAATTTACCCAAGTATTTCTTTAAAACTTCATTCATCAGCCTCATAAAAGTACTAGGTCCATTAGTTAAACCAAAAGGCATAACCAACCACTCATATAAACCTTATTTTTTCTTAAAAGATGTCTTCCATTCATCTCCTTCTCTGATTCTAATCTAGAGATAACCACTCTTCAAATCAATCTTGGTAAAGTCTCTCTCTACTCAAACAATCCATGATGCCATCCATCCTAGGCAACAAAAATTGGTATTTCACTATAATCTTGTTTATAGCTCTAGAATCCATACACATTCTCCATTCACCATTCTTCTTAGGTGTTAATATAGCTAGAACTACACATGGACTCAATCTTTTTATGATCAATCCTTTTTTCAATAACTCTTGAATATTTTTATTCAACTCCTCATTCTCCATAGGTGTCAACCAATGTGGTTCTTTTTTAGGAAAACTAGCTCTAGAGATTAGATCCATACAATGACTTATACTTCTTGCCGGTGGTAAACCATCTGGTACATTATTAGAAATAATCTCTTGATACTCTGTCAGCAACTTATTAACTTCAATAGGTGTTTCATCCTCTAATTTCTAAATATGGTTATTAGGAACTAAAGCATAACAAATATCATTCTTCTTCAAATCTCTTATGAATTTTCTTCCTTCAATCAAATAAACTCTAATAGAAGTACAATTTTCACTCTTAGATGTTTCAATCAAAGGTAACAATATTTTCTTCATTCCATTAGCCGCAATACTATATCTATTCAACCTTCCATCATGGATAGCTTTTCTATCATACTACCATGGTCTACCTAACAAGCTATGACAACAATCCATAGGCATAATATCACAATGAACTTCATCATGGTAATTCCCAATTTTAAGTTTCACAAGACATTTCTCACTTACCAAAATTTTGTGCTCATCCTTGATCCATGAGATCTGATATGGTTTAGGGTGCTTCATCCTTTGTAACTACAACTTCGTAACCAACTCCTCTAATGCTAGATTCTTTGAGCTTCCACTATCAATTATTACTTTGCAACACTTCCCTCCTACCTTACATCTAGTTTTGAATAAGCCTTTCCTAACAAGGTCTTCACCAGTACATTCATTCCATAATGTTCTTCTGATCATTAGATTTTCTCCATCCTCATGTTTTTTTGTTGAATTAATTGAATCTTCTTTCACAAGTTCATTTCTTCTACTACTAGTAGTCTTTTTGTTTGAATTAGTACACTCAAATGCTCTATGTCCTTCTTCTCCACACTTGAAGCAAGTTCCCTTGAACCAATTATTTTCTTCTCTTCTTTAATCATTACCTATAGGGTAACTTCCTCTACCTCTATATGAATTTTCTCCCTTCCATTCTAACTTTCCTTTATCCTGATATGATCTACTACTTTCTCCATAGGATTTTCCTTATCCTCTAGATATGTCCAAATCTGATATCTAAATTATAAAATTCTTCAGTAAATTCTTTCATAGAACTATATTTTTGTTTCAAATTTTGCATTCTCCTTAATAGGTTAATCTGATAATCACCAGGTAGAAATTTACCCTTTAACTTATTAATCATCTTTTCCCATACCTTGATTTTATCTTTTCCTCTTCTTTGCTAATCAATTTGCAAATTTTCCCACCACAAGGATGCATGTCCTTTCAACTTAGTGCTTCCAATTTTCACCTTCTTATCTATCAGAATGTTTTCATAATTGATATACTTCTCCATCTCAAAGATCCAGTCCATCAACTCATCTAAATCCAATTTTCCACTATATTCAAGAGGATTGGAGTGAGGTTTACAATTAATACTTGTCAAATCTCTCAATAATATTTCTTAGCCTTATTCTAGAACATGCACTAGTGTTGCTTCTCCTTCTTCTTTCACTTCCTTAGCCTCATCTTCACTATCATCCTCAATAGTTCTTCATATTCTTTGGGTTATCTCAACAACTTCAATTCTTGTATAAATTTACCTCAACATATCTAACACAGCATGATCTGTATCTCTCATTCCCTGAACCATCTTTACAACCCTCTACAATTGTAGGCCAGATCACAACTTGCCACCCTAGAAACCAAATCAACTAGGGCTTGCAAAAGAAACCTACTTTGATACCACCTAATGCAATACCAAGGAGGAGTACCCCAAGATGGTATGTCCAGCCTCGTAGATAAACACACATGGAAGAAAACAACAAAAAATAGAGAGAGAGAGAGAGAGATCATTCATTTAACCAAATAGATGTATATCATATATGTTGGATTGTAAGGCCTTCCCGGTTTAGGCCACATACAAATGAATTCAATCTGAAAGCTTAGTGCTTCATGATCAGCCAAACTACCATCCTCTAAGAGTTCTCCTATATGATTACAACAATTTGAGTACATATACCCAACCACACAAAAAGGGTCAGCCAAGAGTTACATCTCCAGGGTGACCCCACAATACTGGGTTACACTTTTTTAGACATGCTGATTTTTGCTAAAATAACACATTTTTAATAAAATATGATGATTTAAGCCTTGAGAGGTTTGATTTGAAGGAATTAATTAAAAATAGTTATCTCAAAGCCTCTTCAATAAAAAAAACATTGATATAATATCTATACTCCTCATTCATACCTACAATGGAGTCTCCTTCACACCTATTAAAATGATGACAAAAAATCACTTTGACTTTATCTTTTGAAATTTCAAATGAATCCATTTGACAAACCTATCTATGTAGTAAGGTACTACTGAGAAAAATCTTTCCAATGATTATAATGTTAATATATATTATGTTTATTATGACTTTGTATTTTTAATTTTACTAAACATAGATATTTCACCGTATGTCTACCTCTGTGTTTGACGCTTATGGAAAAATATTAAATGAGAGAAAAAAATATATAAAAAATATCTATGCCCTAGGTATTGAAGTTCTCTTTCTATCAAAAAAAATAAAAATGAAATTGGACAAATACACGATAAGTTATAAGCTATGTAGTCAAGGTATGTCAAAATTACGATTTAGTTAACTTCAAATGTTAATAAAATGTGAAATAATCATGATAATGTCATCAAACCAATTGCATACCCTCTATATGGATGTTACAAAACTAAATTCGAAAGAATCACATTGATATCTATTTCAGAAAAAAAGTTATGCTCTATGAAAACAATGTAACTCTTTGAAAATGACATTTTCAACAACATACCAGTTTTTGTGGGAGAAAGAGAAAACAATTCAAATCAATTCAAAAATAAAAATAAAAAATATATTTAGAATCTAGACAGAAAATCCTAAAAGACTCTAATTTACTTCATCTTCTGATTTCAAATGGTTTAGCGACAATATGCATCTGAAACTGAAAGTTTTTTTCAAAATGTAGAGTTCAGTGTCCATTTAGGCAAAAAAGTGTAACCCACTATTGTGGGTTCACCCTCCAATGAAATGTTTACAACTAAGCATGGGTCAGCCCCAAAACAAACCAAAAAACCACCAAGGAGAACATAAGAAGGTGCGACCATAGATATAGGTCTACATAAGATCCTTCAATCATGCACCAAGATCGTACATGCCAACAATCAACGAGCAATGATCGCAACCAAAATCAAGGTCAGCTCAGGTAGAAAAGAACATACTACTTGAAGCAACCAAAAGAGTCCAAACATGATGAAATCACCATAAATGATTCCAAGAGAGGTTTTCAAAAAGAAAAAATGACACCAACACAAGAAATACATGAACACACAACCATAGAATAGGATCACCATGAACAGGAAACCAAGAACAAAACACGGGCCACAAAGAAGATAACTCAAAAAAAACTAAACCAAAAGGGATGTGATCTGAGAGATGGGAATTAGAGAGATTTCCAAACATGATTCCAAGACCACAACCATAATCTCCTCAAGATGAGAAATCAGTGAACCAAACTGTCAACCAAGAACAAGGACAAAATGTAACAAACTATATTTGGTTGATGCAAGATTGCAAAGAACCCGAGATGCTCCTACATCAAAACATAATAATGTAATGACACTCACATAAGAAAAAATACATCATGATTCCATAAATATGATTAATACATCTAGTGCACACAAGGAATAGTTAATATCAAAACTCAACATCTATATATCATTTTTTCTAATAAGTGTGTATTTTCATATACAAATATGGCATAAATGCCAACCTGGACAAAGTTTTAAAAAATGTGGCATATGCCATCTCAAAATCTCTACAAAATATACATGTGACAACTATATTTATTTATGGACTAATGCATCATCAAAATGGAGCCTCTTCAAAGTAGTCTTTGGCTCTAAAGGATCTTGCACATAAAAAATTCAAACCACAATTGAGATTTGTTAAATTATATGATTTACAATCAGAAAATTAACATCAAAATTAATACACATTGAACTATATTGAACTTTAAAATTGAATTCTTGATTACCTCAAGTATACATCTCCTTATATGGTCAGGAGTCTAAGAATATGTATGTGATAGAAAAGCAATATTCCTAACATTTGTAATGTCGACCTATATAAGTTCACAAGCATAAACTTGATACAAGTTATTCTATAAAGTTATCAGTGATAGAAACATAAATTTACTAAACACAAATTAAAATAAAACTTACCTGTATGGCCATCTCTTCTTCTTCCAGTGTCAATGCAGTGGAAACGATGTGAATCCTTGGCACTACACATCCCTCACATTGGGTATTTCCTATAAGAGTAAAATAAGATAAAATTGTTAGTTAATATATATTTAAATTAATGATAATTTAAATGACAAGCATGCATACAATAAATAAAATATAAACAACTAAGAGCATAAATATATATTATCCATATATCAAGGCCAAATGAAATGGTAGGGAGGGAGATCTCATGCACCTATGCCATTTCTTCCTTACACGTCATATTCTATTAAATAGACCATGTAAATAATAATTAGTAAAGTCAAGCAATAAGTTAGCTCTTATAAATATTTATTTTTTTACACGATGACATTACAAGTTTTATAATATCTATGTCGACATACATAATCATTCTAAGTTATTTTAAATCTTAATTACCTTCCACTTATCAGTGTGTTTCGTTGCACCTCCCTTGCAATAGGTGCATTCTGCAAGAGTAAAATAAGATGAAAATGTTAATTAATATATAATTTAATTATCACAAGTTTAATGACAAGCATGTATATAATAAAATAATGTAAATGACTAAGTGCAAAAATATATACCATGAAGTTTTAAAGGCCAAATTAAATGGTCAAGAGCATGGCATTGTGGACCTATGTCATCTCCACCTCAAACATCAATTGAGTATAAATAGACCATGTAAATAAACATTAGTGTACATTATTAATAATCTATCTCATATAAATATTCATTTAAAATTAAATGCACAATAAAATCACAAGTTAAGTCTTACCACTATATTCTCATTGAATGATGCATGCACGTCCTTATCTCTCACGTGAGAGGACTCTCTAGATTGCGCTCCACTCCCTATCATCTTATCTAATCCAACACCCATATCATGCACCTCATAATCAAATAAGTCAATAGGAGGCTCAACAAGTTGTCCAAGGGGACCCAATAAAATGTTCTTGCACATAGTGCAAGTATGGGGCACACAAATATGTACACCTAAGAAGGATGTACTAGCATCACTAGATCCACAGCTAGCATCATTAACATGTGGTTAAGTAATTGTTTTAATTTGACTAACAAAAAGATGGATCAAAGCCTAAGTAACCATCATAGTGTGTGAGGCAACCTTTGTGATAATATTTGGAGGTTGTATAGGAGGTGGGAAAAAAATGTGAGGGAGAACAAATGGGCCATATACTACTTGATTTTCCCTGGATCTATCTTGGGGTATACCTCTACCTACACCCATGAATGTTCTCATGCTCTAATAGTCCATGTACTTATGCAAGAAAAACTCAGCATATAGTTTTTTGATGAAATAAAATGCCAAATGTCCATATTGTTATTGGGTGGTCTATTGAAAACCATCCACAATCGATCCAAAAATTTATCTTGCAACTCATCGTGTGTACATCATTTAATGGAAAGATTTGATTTTTTAGGATCTAATGATTGTCTGGAATGAGGATCAACAAACAGGGTAGCTATGTTGTCTTTTCTTATTTGGAGATCCATCACCTCATCATAAGGAAACCCATCTGCATAGTGAACCTTCATGGGTGTTTGCCACTAAATTGCAAAATTATGTTTGGTGGTGAGGATTTCTACATTTGATATTATCAACCATAATGTGTTAAACATCAAGGCTAATTGAGGAATTTAATTATATAAATTTGTAATGACCCTCAATTGATTCAAATTTTCAAAAATTAGCTCTTGTATAGGTGGAGGGTTTGGCAGTTGTGGGTTTCCTAGCTATGTGTTTGTGGGCTATGGGTTATCAATGTTGTTAGCCATACTTGATTAAGTTAAAAATTTATATAATTAAGACACATTTTAAACAATACAAATAATCTGAAACAAGTAAAAAGCATAATTTAAACCAAAAAAAACCAAAAAATGTAAAAAATTGATTAAAAATGAAGAAATATGCAATAAAATTCATACTTGATATTCCATTTGGGAAAAAAATTAATTTGATGGATCGGATATTAGATGTGCTTCAGATATCATGTGCAAAAACACAAAATTTATGGGTTAAAATGGCTCAAGGTTTTTTGGCTAGGATATGTAAACTACCCACAAAGATCAGATATATAATCCCAATAATTAAATATTAATTTAATAATATATAGATATATTATATATGTAATATTATGTAATATAAAATATATATTATTGTATATAATAATATCATATATATTATTATATTATATATAATATATAATATATTTTTATTATGCATTATTAAATTATATATATTATTATATATTATTATTTAATATTTTTCATATTATTATACAAACCTATCTAATATTCGAGACATATCAAATATTTGATATGGTTAGACATTTTCCATGGCTAAGAGTACTGACTCCTAGGCCTACTTAAAAGTCAACACAGATTTTCACGTTTTTGGGCAGATGAAAAATGCTTTTTTTTCATATCGCCACTTTTTGGCCCCTCATGATCTTGTACATACCTGTGACCAACTACTCATGAAACATGAGTCAACAAGTTTGACTTGAAAACTACATAGCTAAATCCTAATAGCAAAATCAAAATTTAACTTGGTGTGAAAAATATCACATACTTATCAATTGATAAGCTAAAGGGACTCTATAATGAATGATTCATAAGGCACAACACTTGATCAAGGTTTTTATAATGGGTTAGCAAGCTAAGTTGGATTTATCTTGGAGGAAATTTCATGGTTAAGTGTGCTTGAGTTGGAGTAGTAGTAGGATGAGTGACCTTCTGGGAAGGCCCAATTCTTTGGCACTATGAGCATCACTTAGATGTAGTGAGTCCTAATTATTTCATTCATTCTCATTAGATATGAGTTCTTGTGTATCACTACTCATCAAACATGGATGAAAGAGTTTGACAATAAAATTATACAGTTAAATCTCAATAGCAATATCACAATTTGACTTGTGGAAAATATCTCCTAATTATCAATTGATGAGCTAAAGGGGTTGTATAACAAATGGTTCATAATGTAGAACAAGTGTCGAAGGTTTTGTAAATGGGGTCACAAACTAAGAAAACTTGACCTTGAAGGAAATTTCATGGTTAAGTGCACTTGAGTTGGAGTGTAGTAGGATGGATGAGCTCTTGGAAGACCTAACGGTTTAGTTATATGAGAATCATCTTATATGTGCAATGAGTATTAAGTGTTTCATTCATTTTCATGAGATATAGATTCTTATTTGTGAGCCACTACTCATGATGCATGGGTGAATGAGTTTGACTTAAAAACTACATTGTTGAATCCTGATACCAATATCACAATTTGACTTGTGGAAAAAATCTCCTACTTATCAATTGATGAGCTAAAGGGGCTCTACAATGAATAGTTCATAAGACACAACACTTTCTAAATGCTTTGCAAATGGGGTAGCAAGCTAAGTGGGCTTAACCTTAGAGGGAACTCCATGGTTAGATATGCTTGAATTGGGGTGGTACTAGGATAGGTGACCTCTTAGGAAGGCCCAATGCTTCACCTCTACGAGTATCACCTCGATGTGCAATGAGTTCTAAATGTTTAATTCATTCTCATGTGAAATGGGTGCCTGTGAACAACAACTCATGAAACATGGGTCAATGAGATTAACTCAAAAACTAAACAGTTGAATCCTAATAGCAATATCACAATTTGACTTTCTATGGAAAATATCTCCTACTTATCAAATAGGGATATTGTTAAGAAATTCTAGCACGTTTATTTCTATTACCACTATTAAGAGGCTTAAAAATTGTTAGAAAACCTTGCTAATGATGGTGTCAAATAAGAATCGCTATTCTTTAGCAAGCTCAAAGGTGGATGAGTAGGTTGGTTGCATCTCAATTTTCACATTGATTTGATGAGTTTAGAGGTTGGATCCTTTGACATAGATGGAATTCGCTACTACATCTAGCTTCTCATTGGTAAAATTGAATTTTTTTTTTAAAGCCAATTGAATTGTTGATATCTTAATAAAATTGGAACATTATCAGGGATCATGCCCATTACATTTGGCCAAGATTCAAATGTACTAATTATAATGTACAGGCCTATGAAGCTATATATAATGCCATATCAATTATTAAATACATTCACTATTGTCCTACACTTTATCACCTCTAGAAATTTCCTTTCCTATTTGTCCCTCCCTTATTCTGGTCTCAAATGACAGATCCAAAGTTGTAAATGTTTATAGTGAAATTCCCTCTTGTAACCATGCATGCACTAAAAGGTTGAAAATAATATTTGTTATGGTGGAGAATCGAGATATGGAATTACTATGTAATGTCCTTTCCCTTCAAGGATGGGAAGATTATCATAGTATAAGTGTACCAACTCAAAGATATTTTCTACAATAATTTAACATCTAAACCTTATAGTTGAATAATGTTTAGGTGGAGGAAACGGTGGGTAAGTAACCATAGTAAGAGACGAAAGCACTTTATCGCTGCATCGAGGCTTTTTGAATTGTTGTGACCCCTCATCCCACCCCTGCTACACATTTGCAATCTTAGATTAGGGATTTGAAAACCTCATTTCCTTTATGCGAATTTAAAAATAAAAATAAAAAAGTAGAGGTCAATGTCAAAAAGATCCAAAAAAATATCAATTCATCTCTAAGACTTATCTTTTGTAATCTTATTAATTGATGTATTGAATATATATCAGCACATGAAAATTTAGTATATGTATATTCATTTGAAGCTCCCATTATTGCCTATCTTGACTTTGGGTAAATACTTAATTGGTCACTGTTGTAAGTTTCTATCACATATGTTTGGCAAGGAGCATCTTTAGTTATGGTTCGTATTCATGACCTCCTTGACGGCTAAGTTCCACTACTTTCTATATAGTCGGTGCAGACCATGTGTTATGAATAACAATAAACCAAGAAATTTCAATATTCATGACGCGGTGTACACATATTAAATTTATAAATCGGAATGGATGAAAGCAATCTTAACCGGATATCAATGACATATAAAATATAATATTATTGTAATTATCTTCTTATTATATTAAATACAATATAATTATATAATAATTACCTTCTTACACTTAATGACGAAGTGAACGACGTTATGAAATAAATTACGTGTTAATCATGTAAGTGATTACCTACTTTCTTGACTGTTCTTGCTCACGAGGCGGGGATATTTTAGGTATTCCCTTCAATAGATATTTCTCTAATTCATAAACAAAACTAAAAATATTATTAAAGTTTTTTTTATTATTCATAAAAATACTTTTAAAAAAAAATTATAGAGAAAAAATAAAATATAAAAGTATATAGTATTATTCATAAAAATGCTTTAATATTTTTATATCTGTTAAAAAATAATAGTTAGTTGTTTTAAAAGATTTTAGTCTAATTTTTAATTGTGATTTAAATAGGAAAGATGTTATTTTTTATGTTAAAGATTATATGAAAAAATAGATGGGGTGCTATCTTTTGTGACAATTTTCAACTAATATTCTAAGGTTTGCCTCTAACATAATTCTTTAGATGAGTGGCTTTTCTTTTTCGAGAGGTCTAAGTCTAATACAAGAAGAATGGGAAGTTCAAGCATCAGTTACAATAGATTCAAGAACAAGTTATGAAATTTCAGATTGATAGTAAGTTTAGTCATTTAAAAAAAGATATAAGATCTCTCCCTTTCTCATTGTTCTTGTGGCTAAATTGTTCCGGTGCAACTATCTTTTTCAACACTTTCTATAGCTTCATTTTTTGTAAATTAATTTAATTTCTTTGATAAATATAAAAAATAGCATTTTTTTAATATTAAATATTTTATTGTAAAAATAAATTTAATGAAAAGGCACATTTTTAAGGTTTTTTTTTTTTTTTTAATATCAATATTATTATATTATGGTGATGCTTATTTTTAGATGTGAGAAAATAGTCAAATATTGAGGGTTTTTATTTTTAATGAGTATATCATTGTAAATGTGAAATTTGCAAATTTATGCTATTTTTTAATTAGTTTTAAAATCTATTTTGTAAATTTTTTTAATCAATTGGTGTGATCATGTCTGAAGTTGGGATTTTTTTTTTAATGCATACATACATAGACATTTGCTTATATCCCACATTCATTATGCATGTCATTTCTCACACTTCTAATGCTTATTACTAGCTTGGTTTTTACCATTTCATTACTTGGGGACATTCCCACAATTCTAGATGTAACCTTGCAATTGTGGAATTGTTTCTTTTCTTTAATTAAAATTTCAAAATTCAAATTTAGTGGATGAGCCCTTACACCTTTCCAATTTAGAGTTGACCAAACATAGATTTGCATGAATCGATGTATTAGTATCTAAAACCACCTTACACTAATAAAAGGATGCATTAGTATCTAAAACCACTTGCCATAAAGGGAAGACAAAGAATAAGCAGGAGGAAAACATAATATCAAAGAATGTGGGATATTTGTATCAAGATATATTCCAATAATAATATTTTTAAATGTCCATTCATAATTGAGATGTTATATCTTTGGAGGAATACATTTGGACTTGCAATTGATGTTTTGTATTAGTTTGTCTATTTTAAACATACATTTTCCTAATGTAATATTTTTATGTATTAAGTCTTTCTTGGCATTGCTAACATACATTTTCCTAATGTAATATTTTTATGTATTAAGTCTTTCTTGGCATTGCTACTAAATGCATCTCCTAGGTCTACTTCTTGAAAATGTTATAATTATGTAAAATAATTTTAAGTTCTTATTGAATTAGTTATAAATATTTTGGAACCACAATAACTATTGTTTTTGCTTGATTATTTATAGCCTCACACTTGTTTATCTTCATATACAGTCACTTGTGAGATATTTTGGAGTGATATGTAGATATTTCTCTCATTTATTTTTTGCCTAACCATGATTTTTCAAATGCTTCTTTATCTTCCCCTATTTTTATTCAAAGACTATTATCATTCTTTATCTCTATGAAGATAAGTAATTTCCAAGTTAGTCATATTAATGTTTCTTTCACTTTTTCATGTTGCCCTTTTTTTGATACATCTACTT
The DNA here is from genome assembly GCA_027943335.1 of Chamaecyparis obtusa. Classification (NCBI taxonomy): domain Eukaryota; kingdom Viridiplantae; phylum Streptophyta; class Pinopsida; order Cupressales; family Cupressaceae; genus Chamaecyparis; species Chamaecyparis obtusa. Next base: position 1,074,988 of record BSBK01004415.1, read on the forward strand.
AGTTTCATTTCTAAGATGAATAATATTTAATCCTAGTTTGTTGTATATGTAGTGGAGATGATGAAAATATTTTATCCTTAAACATTCTTTCTTAGATGTTTGCTAGCTCTAGAGAACTATGTTGTAGGCATGCTAAGATGTCACAAGAACCACTTCATAAAGACTTTTCTAATATTTTTTTCTAGTGTGTAATCATGATTAGGTGCTTAGGTGGATTTTTTATGTGACATCTTTCCCATGCGATAAATTAGGTATGATGGTAGGTAGGATGCTTTTCCTTTGCATGCCTATACTCTTCCCCTATTGATGATGGGACTTCTAGAGGTCATAACTTTTGACTCAATTATTTGTTTGGGTTGAAAGTTTACATGGAGAAACATCTTAAAGAGTGTATTCGATTGGACCAAATATCAACACGTTTATGGGGCCAAATACCTTTATATAAGGCCTCAAAATGGGCTTTTTTTTGTTTTTTTTTTAGATTTTAATTTTCAAGTATCTTTTAATTCATGCATGTTAGAAGAAAAGTGAGTTGACATATAGTGTCACTTGAGTTATATTTCACTAATTTAAGTTTTGTAGTTATCTAGATAGATTTGAAAATTACCAAAAAAAAAATGGCAAAGTTGGGATCTTGTAAAAATATGCTAAAAAGGGAAAATTTCAAATTGTAGTTAAAATGGGCTTATTTTTCATTGTAGCAATAGGAGGGTTGGATAATAATGAATAACAATTAATTTATTTTTGTAGTTTCTTTTGTACCACATTTTCTTCTATTTAATGGTGAATGTTTGTTTGTAAGTTTGTTTTATCATTTGGTATTAGAGCCAAAAGATGGTTGGAAGAGGAAGAGAAATGGAAGATCTTAGCCAAATGCATAGAGATATGAAGAAGGTCCAGAGCCAAGTGGTAGGTCTTATGTATATTATGGAAAATTAGTGAATCAGATAAAGAAGGCGTGACTCTGGCCAAGAATTAGACCGTGTAGATATAGATTAGCATGAAGAAATTGAAGAAGAATAATTAGATCGCATGGCATTTGAATAGAGGATGCTTAGAGTATTAGAAGGGAAGAAGGAAGGAATCAAGGTTGAGCTTTCATAGTATGGAAGAAATATTTAAACAGTGCACTGATAGATTGGTTGAATGATATGGAGAAATTCTTTAAATGAAGATCTATGATAGGGGAAAAGAAAGTTAAATTTTCATGCACCAAGTTGAAGGGTCATGCAATGATCTAGTGGGATCATTTACAAAAGAAATGAACTAGGAATGGAAAGGATAAGATCAAGACTTGGAATAAGATGGAGAACAAGTTGAGAGAAAAAAAATTCCCATAGACTATGTGGAGACCCTTTTTCATAAATTTTAAATTTGAAATAAAATTTATCTACTGTACAAGATTATACAAATGAGTTTCACAAGTTGTCCTTCTATGTGGAGCATCAAGAAATTGATTAATGGATGGCTTTTAAGTATGTAAATGGCCTAAATTTTCTATTCAAGATGAATTGAGCATATATTGAGTTACCTATATGGAAGAGACCTACCAATTGCTCTAGTGGCAAAAGACAAACAGAGTAGATAATTTTTGCAAATGAATAAAGGAGGAAGAAGAGGTACATTCGTTGAATCTAGTATGAATAAATGAGAGGGGGGATGAATCAATTATCATAAAATAATTTTCTCAACCTTAATTAACTTGGTGCAATATTAAGCCAATCAGATAATTAAAACATGTATGAACAAGAAGGCACATAAACACCAAACACCAAAATTTACGTAGAAACCCAAGATGGGAAAAACCAAGGAGAAACTAATTCTCATAAATAAAAACATTGGTTAAGGTGACATTGGTTAAGGTAATTTTTATAATGCCTCATGATTAGTTTCTCATTACAAGTAAGGCTCATTTTTTATTGGGCTAACTACCCTAATACAAAGTGATTGATTACAAATTATTCTTACAGAAAAAATTGAACTGATAAAATTGTATCTACATATACATGAGGCCAATTCTAGTTAACGACACAACAACAACTATATATAGTAGACCCGATTAGGAATATTATTTCAACCTTTTTCTACAACACTGAATACTTCAACTTCATGTCACTAGCTTTGTTTTGCCTTTACTATTATCCTTTGTACCTCTTACTCTTCTCACATACCACCATGTGTTCATTCACATATCCACAACACTCATTTTTTCTCTTTTATTTTTTTTATACATGGATAAGAAAGATGTTTTTTTTATATAGATAAATATCTGTGGAATAGTACAAATAAGTCATCCTAGAAAAACATGTCAACTTGAATACAAAATGAAATCTTGAGATATTCAATATGGTTAAACACTCTAGCGTCGGACCCAAAAGATAGGTCACACATAAGGAAACTTCATACCACGTTACTGCAAGACCCATAGATTGGTCATACATAAGATCTAAGCATATGTTACATAGCATAATTACCAAAAGATTAACACATGAGATATATTTCGGAGTAGATGGGGATACCACAACCAAGACCAAAACATGATCTCCATCAAGTTCATCACCAACCGAAGGATAGCACCTAATAAAATCTATCCAAAACTTAATAGAAGTGATATACCAAAAAAATTTGACATATTACATGAATGACTGGATAGAAAATATACTTGGAATAATCTTTGAAATATTAGCCAATATTAAACATATAATCTTCATCACACTACACTAAATGTACCAAAAGGATATACCGCCATATCCAAAACAAAGATAATATCCAAAAAATTTATTACCATAACATATAGCATAGGATAGATCAATGATATACATCACCCAGAGTATAACCATCTAGAACATAGGTTTTGAAATCAATGAAAATAATGCCAACAATAAGAACTCAACAATCTACCCCTTTGGCATTGATGGAAAAACAATAAAAATGTAAACACTCCAATATTTTCCAAAAACTTCAAACAACCAAAAATTCCAAAAAAAACTCCCCCTAAGTTAAGTAATTATATTTTTAGCTTTTCTCTTCATTTTCTCCCCCTTTTTGCCAGCAATGGAAAATGGCCAAATAACATCATTTAGGAAATCAGGTAAAAATAACATGCATCACAAGGAAAAAAATTGCACCTTTCTTTTATAATTGGAAGAAACCTCTTCCAAGCTTCCACAATAGAACTCATTTGACCACACAAACTATCATGTAAAACCAACATATCAAATGATGATGACCAGTCTGGAGACTAGCACTGACATTCATAATCTTCTAGATCATAAAGAATTCTTGAAAGATGTTCTAACCAGACCTCAAAAATCTCCTTTACCAACTAGAAAATCTTGACCATATCTTCTCTCTGTCTCTAAATTCTCAACAACTTAGAATACAACTCACCAACCCTAATTATCTATTTTGCATCCTTATCTTGGAAGAAATCAAAACTCTTTCTAATAGCATTTATCTCAGACTCGATAGCTTCAATCTTACTTTAAAAATTATCAACTCTAGCAGGCCACCAGAGACAATACATGTAGATAGTAGACATTTCTTTTATGCATTCTCTTGTCTCACCAATATGTTTGGAAAACTTATGTTTTACATTAGCACATTTTCTCTCAATCACAACCTTAAACTTACATCCTTCACAACCTTCTTGCAACAATATTTCCTCAAAAAAATTTATCAGATCATCCAATAGCACATTAGAAACAATAGACATAGCAATACTCATTCTAAAAAAATGCTTCACTAAAGAATTTTTAAATTTAGACCAACTAACCAGAGAGAAGACACACCACATTTCACCAATCCTTTCCAAATCACCTTCTTCCAACATAGTTTGAACAACACCCAAATCAACAAAGCCAGATTCAGCTGGAGACACATTTTCCTTTTCCTTCTCCTCTTCTTCCATCTCTTCTTCTTCCTCTGATATAGTAATGTTTTTTTTTCATTTCTCACTATTCCTTGTTCTTGTAGGTTCCAGAGGAGAACCACCAATAGCAATCTCCAATTTATTTTTACAAGAGGAGGAATCCTCCTCAACATTACCAATAGGTACATCACCAGAAACAATCATGCCAAAGCATAAATTCATTTAAAAATATGAGAAATAAGCTTTTCATGTAATCAATTTTATTTTCCATACACTCTAACTACTTGTAAATATTCTTTCTAATAGGGACGTCAGACTTCCACTCAAATTTTCTCTTTCTTGTAGTTCAAACTCAGAAAGTAAAATACCAAACTTATGACCTAAGATCCAAACTGGAAGGGATAACCCTCACCCAAAGACATTCTAACATTCTCACATAGATTCTCTAAAAATGGACTACATAAATCATATTGAACTTCCTCTGTCACAATCTTATGTTCCAAATACACAATAATAGTAGACGTAGCATCTTTATGATTTTGGAAATAGATTTTATAGGTCATATCATATGCAACATACCTTATAACTAGATCAAAAAGGGTATCTATCAATAAAGAGTGAAGGTCTTTGTCAATGTCATTAAGCTCCTCAACTTCTTTTTACTTCACTGTCTTCTTTCCTAGAAGGTCACCAACACTACACAAACCAATGATATCTTCAATTGTTTCTTTTGTGAATGCATAGGGCTTGTCCAAAATGATACTGACATCCTTTAACTAACTTAGAAATAACATAATAGATTTTTTATCTGCAAATCAGGAAAAATATCCCCACAAATAAATACCTAAAGTTCGAACACACTACTACTCATCTTCCTTCAACCCTAATTCCATTTTCCTTATTTTCATATGATCAAATTATTCCAACTCAACTCTCTTTAACTTTTGTGGAACAATGTCACTGGATTAACCAACAATCAACTTGGGTTCCATCTTCGCACATGATCTAGATTCTATAAACCCTTAATTTCTCTGCAACTCCTTTATATTTTATTTTGTAAACAAAAACAAATAATTTGTGAATTTACCTTTTTATTATTAATTCCTCATAATCACTTTTTTATAAAATATATATTCATGACACTAGTAATAGTACATCACTTATCAATCAACCGAATGAAACTTAACATAACTCACCAACTAAATCATACCGAAGATGCACCAAATACAATATTTATCACTTTAGATAGGGGGAAGTGATATATTTTCCACTTCAAAAGTTCCCCTAATCCAAAAGCAGTAGGCTCACTTATTGGAAGAGAAATCAATGGTATTTGATGCCACCAATGAGCTCCCACCACTTGTTTCTTTCTTCTTCCATACCATGATTATATTCTTAGATTCACCTAAATCTATAACATTCTTTTCATTTCTTGACTTTTTAAAAGAAGAAACATATCTGCAGTGTTAGCATAATGTCTAGTTTGACTACATTTGTAGAATCTAATATTCCTTTGTCCTAATCTTACTAATTGAACCCTAGATCTGAATTGATTATGTTTGTGATCATAATTTTGACATAAATAACAATTACCATGAAAGATATTATTTGTCACATGCAGCTCAGTCAAATTAGACAATTGACTTATGTATTGACTTTCCTTGTGACCAAACTTGTGACAACTACAACATTTAATACTCAGATCCTTCTTGCCTTTACGTTCTACACCTTATGTCCAAAATTTTTGCATAAGAAATAATGACTATTAAATGATAAGTACATTTGAACATTTGGTTTCCTGATCAAAGGTATTTCCGTAGGTGTTCCTAAATTTTAGACCTTTCTTGTTACATCATACTTTGCTTCAGCTTCAACTTGTCTTTACCCTTGATATCCTAATTTGAACTTTCATGGGAGAAACCTATTCTTTCCTTATCCTTGTGACTATTTTGTAGGGAAAATATTTGATCCAAAATAATGTTACTCTCACAAACTATTTCTTCTCATTTTCTTCAATTTTGTGCTTGATGGTATCTTTGTATTTTTCTTCAATCCTCTTTCATTCTTCCATTTTCTGCTTGATGTTGTCTTTGAGAAGTTCTTCAATATTCTTGCATTCATCCAGCCATAGTTTCAGATTTACAATCTCCTTTGGTTCCTTTATCTCCTAGCTGGCCTCTTTATGTCTTTATTTGAATTTATATATCTTCCCCTTTAGCTTGGAGATAAAACTATTATCTTCCTTGATGTTTTCTTTTAATTCCTCATTTTTTAGATTTTTTGCATTCCATGTTATCCAACATTGTATTCAAATTTCCATCATTGTAATAATCTCTTATCATCTATTCAGACTACCAAGATCAATCTCAAGCAGTTAAGCTCTATCTACAAGGGACCATACTCTGATACCAATTATTGAATAGTTCAAATAAATAAGAGACAGGGGGTGAATTAGTTATCATAAAATAATTTTCTCAACCTTAATTGATCCGGAGCAATATTGAACCAATCAAATAATTTTAAAAAATATGAATAAGAAGGCACATAAAAACCATACACCATAATTCACGTGAAAACCTAAGATGGGAAAAACCATTGAGAAACTAATTCTCATAAATAAAAACACAGATTAAGGCAACACTGGTTAAGGTAATTTTTACAAGGGCTCATTGTTGGTTGCTCATAGCAGGTAAGGATCACTATTGGTTAGGCTAACTACCCTAATACAAAAGTGACTGATTACAAAATAGTCTTATAGACAAAATTAAATTGATAAAGTTGTGTGTGTGTGTGTGTGTGTGTATATATATATATATATATATATATATATATATATATATATATATATATATATATATATATATATATATATATATATATATATATATATATATATATATATATATATATATATATATATATATATATATATATATATATATATATATATATATATATATATATATATATATATATATATATATATATATATATATATATATATATATATATGCATGAGGCTAGTTTTGGCTAACAACACAACAATCACCGTTTGTAGTAGATTTAGTTAGGAATATTCTGCCATCCTTCTTCTACAACATTGAATACTTCTTCCTATCACTAGCTTTCTTTTTCCTTTACTATTATCCTTCGTACCTCTTATTCTTCTCACATACTACCATGTGTTCATTCAGATATCCACAACACTCATTTTTTCTCTTTACTTTTTTGATACATGGATCAGAAAAATGTTTTATTATTTATATACATATTTATGGAACAATACAAATAAGTCGGCCTAGGAAAACATTTCAACTTGAATACAAAATACAATCTTGAGATATTCAATAAGGTTCAACATGCTAGCATTGGACCCAAAAGATACGTTTCACATAAGAAAACTCCATACCAAATTACCACAAGACCCATAGATAGGTCATACATAAGATAAGAACATTACATAGCATAATTACTAAAGGATAAACATATGAGATATATTTAGCCAATGAGGACACCACAACGAAGACCAAAACTTTGTCTCCATAAAATTCATCACCAATAAAAGGATAGAACCTAATAGCATATGTCCAAAATTAAATAGAAGTAATATACCAAAAACTTCTGACATATTGCAAATGAATGTCCGAATAGGAAAGATACCTAGAATAAGCTCTAAACACATCAACCAATTTCAAACATATAATATTCATCGCACTTCACTAAATGTACCAAAAGGATATACAACCATATCTGTAACATAATATCCACAAAATTCATTATCATAACATATTACATAGGATAGATCAATACTATACATCACCTAGAGTACAACCATCTAGAACATAGGTTTCGACATCAATGACAACAATGCCAATAACAATAACTCAACAACATCATTTCCTTCATGAGGTGGTTTGAATTATAGTAAGGGATAATCAAAATTATAGTAAGGAAGAAGCATCTAAAGCAATAGAGAAAAAAGTAGATAATATGAAACAACCCCAAAATCAATAAAGATGAAGAGGATTTTGGAGTATAGGTTATGGTAGTGGAAAATGATGGGAAATACAAAGGAGGCCTTTCACTTGTTTTAGGTGTGGAGAAGAAGACCAAAAGTAATTTAATGTTTAAATTGAAACATAAAAGAGACAAATCAAGGAGGAACTCCCAAGCTAAACCTAGGTCAAGTTGAGAATGAAGGAATGGAACTAGAAGTTACACTAAAGGTAGGATAAAGCCTCATGATGAGAAGAACAATAGTAATTTCAAGGAAGGAGAAAATACTGAGTAAAGAATTTGATGACTTTGAGAAAAATATTATGGACTAGATGTACTTTAGGAGGAAAGGTATGTCAAGTAATTGTTGATGGAGGTAACTGCAAGAATATAGTTTCTAGAGAAATGGTAGATAAGATAAATTTGCAGTGTCGAAAACATCCCCATCCCTACTATATTTCATGGTATAAAAAAGGGAATCAAGTAACCATTGATAAGAGATGTTTAATTAAATTTTCCATAGGAAACATCTCTAAGGATGAGATATGGTGTGATGTCATTCCAATGGATGCATGCCATGTATTATTGAGGAGGTTGTGGAAGTTTGATAGGAAAGTTATTCATGATAGAGAGAAAAACACATACACCTTTTGGAAGTATGGATCTAAAGTAATCTTGTTGCCTCTTTGAGATGAAGGAAATGTGAGACAATGTTGTTTGAAAGAGAAATTGTTAAATAAATGAAGGTAACAAGGCATTATTATACATTGGTAGTGCAAAGATGGGAAGAGATAGGAAGTTTAATACCACTAGAAGTAGCTAAGGTATTAGGATAATTTTCTAATGTTATTCCAAAAGAGCTTCCTAATGGTTTGCCACCAAAAAAGGATATTCAACATTATATATATCATATTGAAGTAGAAAATCTTCCTAATTAAGTTACTTGTAGAATGAGCCCAACACAACATGTCAAGCTAAATAAACAAGTGAGTGAACTTGTAAGTAAATGTGTGGTGAGAGAGAGCATGAGCCTCTGTCTTGTGCCAACATTGTTGACTCCAAATAATGATGGTACATGGAGGATGTGTATAGATAGTATAAAAATCAATATGATCACCATCAATTATCAATTTTCCATACCTCATCTAGATGATATGATGGATAATCTTGTAACCTGGCTACATAGTTTAGTAAGATTGATCTATGAAGTGGTTATCAACAAATTCATATCCCAAAAGGGGATGAGTAGAAAACAACCTCCAAAACTATAGATGGGTTATATGAGTGTATGTTTATGTCATTTAGTTTTTAAAATACTCCTAGTGCCTTTATGCTCAAGGCAAATGACTTTCGTATTAAGACCTTACATTGGTAAGTTTGTAGTGATATATTTTGATAATATTTTGTTTTTTAGTAAAAGAAAAGAAGAGAACCTACAACACTTGAGGATAATATTGGAGGTGTTGAGGAAAGATAGACTCTACACAAATTTAAAGAAGTGAAGGTCCATGCAAGTTAGTATGGTATTTTTGGGTTTTTTCATCTCTACAGATGATGTCAAAATGGATGTAAAAAGGATTAAAGAGAAATTCTAGAGTGGCCTAGTCCAAGTAACATTATAGAGATAAGGATTTTTCATGGGTTGGAAACCTTCTACTAAAATTTCATTCAAAATTTTAGTATTATTATAGCACCCATAATAGATTGCACCAAAGGAAGAGAATTTGTGTGGATAGAAGAAGTTGAGGAAAGTTTCAAGTACCTAAAGAAGAATGTGACAAAAGCTCCTATACTAGTATTGTCAATTTTGATAAGCTATGTAATGTGGGATTTCATGCTTTTCATGTAGGTATTAGAGATGTACTTAGTCAAGTAAGTAAACCATATCCTTTTTAGTGAAATATTGAATGATGTGAGAAAGAATTATTCGACTTATGATGTTGAATTCTAAGAAATTGTACAAGCTTTGAGACATTGGAGACATTATCTAGTGCTTAGGGATTTTTTATTGTTTATAGATATATTACATTAAAATATTTGAACATAGAAAAGAAATTGAATAACAAGCATTCAAAATGAGTCCCCTTTCTTGAATGCTACACCTTTATTTTAAAGTACGAGTAAGGGAAACAAAACCAATTCATTGATTGTTTAAGAAGACATGTTGTACTTTTGACTATCATGGAAAATGAGGTAGTTGACTTTGAAGCATCAAATATTTGGATGAATTTGATAACGATTCCTCAAAATATGATTTAATATTCAAGAATATATGTTTTGAAGAAGAAATATTTTATAGAGTTGCATGAAAAAGGATAGTTGTATAAATTTCACTGACACATGGGTAGAGTTGCACATGTAGGTATGACTACCCATACAATTACCCTATAGAAAATTAATGCTCCTCCTTCCTTTCAAAATTTTCTTGCAAAAAAACTAAGGTTTAACCAAAAGATTTTTTTTGTAAAGTGCCCCTTTTACTTGCAAATAGAGTGATGTGACTATGTAGTATAGTTTTGTACATACTAGTATATATCTTCATGGATATGTATAAATTTGACCCTATTTTGCGTGCACCCCAAAAAGTCACTCAAAAATCAAGGTCTTAAATTTTCATGAAATGACAAGAGATCTTAGGGGTTTTAACCTCTACAAATGTGATGGTGTAGTCCATTTTACTCCATGTTGCATCAATTTTATGTTGACCCTAGAACTTTCCTCGATTCTCATGCTCTAAAAAATAATCCTAAAAGTCAAGTATTAAAATTTCGGTAAAACAAGTATCAATTTTTAAGTTTTCAAATGCTCTAAATATGATGGCGAAATTCATTTGAGCACAAACAACACTGAAAAAAGAGTCAATCCTTGATCCCTCAAAATTTGGCTAATAACTTACACATCTAGAGTTGTGGTACTATGTTAAAGTTATTCATTCAACACTCAAAGCCCAACAATCACCTCTAAGAAAAAAAAAAAAAAAAAAAAACCTATCACAAATAGAGATCAAGCAAGATAGATTTCCTCAACATTGTATTGATGTATAAATAGATCATAATTAGAATAAAATATAATGGAACCCTAGAGGAAGATTAAAATCAACTAATGAAAAGTGTCCACATCATATTCAATGAGGGAAAATGAGATATTATTATCCTAATCCAATAAAAGAAAAAGTGCTCTTATGTTTAGCCTAAGTAAATAAAGTAATGAGGGACCTAATTAGTTAATAAAAAAGGTGATATGCTCTGTTGGAATCATTTGCTTCTACATCAAAAAATCAAACTATCAATGCCCAATACAAATGCAAGATTTAACTTGATCCACAGGAGGTGGTTAAGCCATGTCATGAATCTCCAAGGAGGTGTTGACCATCAAGTCAACAATCTCCCCCTTAGCACCAAATGAGCCTTTAGAACCCTCTAAAGGGAGACTTGAACCCATGACCCAAGGCTCTAATACCAATTTTTGGAATCATTTTTCATTGCGCCAAAATCTTGAACTTTCAATGCCCAATACAAATGTCAAATTTAACCTGACCCACAGGAAGTAGTTAAGCCATGTCAAAAATATCCAAGGAGGTGCTAACCACGAAGTCAACAATCTCCCCCTCAGCACTGACTGAGCCTTCAACACCCACTGAAGGGAGACTTAAAATCATGACCCAAGGCTTTAATACCAATTGTTGGAATCATTTATCATTGCACCAAAAAAATTGAGTTGTCAATGCCTGATACAAATGCCAGATTTAACCCGACCCACAAGAGGCGATTAAGCCATGTCACGAGTCTCCAAGGAGGTGTTGTCCACCAAGTCAATAATTTCCCCCTCAGCACTGGCTGAGCCTTCAACACCCACTGAGGGAGACTCAAACCCATGACCCAAGGCTCTAATACCAATTGTTGGAATCATTTTTCATTCCAGCAAAAGCTCTAACTTTCAATGCCAGATTTAACCCGACCCACAGGAGGCAATTAAGCCATGTCATGATTCTCCAAGGAGGTGTTGATCACCAAGTCAGCAATGTTTATTACTCTAACAATAATAGTGATCATTCTCCTTGATCAATGTAGTGTTTCCCATTATTGGTGTGCATGCTCATCTACCCTAATAATGGACAATTCCTCCTGGGTGAAATTTATCCATCTTCATTCATTGGTAGGTGACTATTCATTTTCCTACAGTAAAATTTTGGTATATCTTTAGTTTCTGAATTGCTTGGGCTCCCTCTAATGGTGGAATGTTTTACCTTTGGATAGTCTTGAATATTTAATTTCGTGGCCAATATAGTGTTAGCTCTTTGTCCATATGGTTGTTCATTTACCTTAATGACATCTTGATTACTTTCTAGTTCAATACAACCATTATTGGGATTCCTAAGAAGCATATTTTTTTTATTACTTTGGGTTACCATTTTATCTAATTGAGAAATGCTTTCTTTACCCTACTAATATCCATTTTCTCTTTCTAGGTGACCTCATTTGGCTAGTAATGCATCATTTTTAATAGTGATAAAACTGGGAACAATGGAAATCCACATTAAAAGATAGCAAAAAATCTAAAACAATAAAAATATAAGGTGAAAAGTTGAGAGAAGAGAAGCTCATGGTTATATAGTGTATTTATACATTTTCAAGTGCTCCTTGGTTGACATAGATTATTGGACCCATTATTATTATGGTTAAACTTATTCCTAGTATACAAATACACCTGTTGTCTATTTTCATAATAAATTAGTGAGTCAAGAACAAGTATTTTACATAACTAGATCCCTAAATGCTCATCAAGAACCCAACTATCCTCTATTATTTGTTATAAGAAAATGAGAATGCTTACACATTTATATTACTTACAATGCTATTATAAACAAAAATGATGACTAGCACATTAGTACATCATGTCACTATATTGATAACCAACTCTACAATTCAAATCTCTAATGCAATAGATTATATTATCTTTTCACAGTTCATTAATAATTATAACAAGTTTTTTTAAATAACCTATATTTTTGTATCAACATTTATATCATGTCGAGTGATCCATCATCAAGAAGCGAAAAAAATCAATTGGGATTGTAGATAGGTCCTCATAAAGAGTGAAGTTGCAGAGGGAGATGAATTACAAAATATAAAAATTTCAAGTTCATTAAAATAGGAAAATGAAGTGTTCTTCCCACAGTGTGTTGGCTAAGTGGTGGCATTGTTGTTGTGGCCACCAAGGTTCAATAGCCCGCTAAGCCATTGTGATCGTGAGGTTGTGCCTTCACTAATCCAGTGTGCTTATGGGTTTGAGCTCATATTTGATAATTCAGGATGAGGTCCCCTATTTGTGACCTCATCAATCCATAGCTCGATTTCAAAAGCATTACACATGGGGTTGGAGGGTGTATCGTGCTAGCACCATTGATCATGTTAATTTTTTTACTAGCACCTTATTAATTTTTTTACCATCAATTTATAAAAAAGGAAAAAGAATCACGAAATAATGAAAATAAGGAGAACAAGAAATATAACAAAAAGTAAGAAAAAATTGGGAGAGGTTGAAAATAGATTATGAATTAAAGAATCGACCAAGATGTCATTCCTTATATTTGACAACATCCATAGATTAAACAAAGAACAATTAATGAGTGGATAAAAATGACACACCCAAATATTATCTTGTTCCATCCTTCTTCCAATAATTTAATGCATTCATTTCAACTATGGACATTGGACACAATCTCTAGTCCTTCACCTTTGTTAATGCTTTTTTATTCTATTGCTAGTATAACCTCAATCTATGTCTTTATAATCAATAAATTTGAAAGTTTATCATTAGAGGGATTGTGCTCAAATAGTAAAACCACAAGGTTATGAAGATTGAGACCCAAGGGTAAATTATCATAGTGATATCTAAAGATGGAATTTTAAATGGCGACTCTTGGACTTCTATTGTGGCTTCTAGGTTGATCAAAGTGAGCAATCAGAGGGTTTTGCTAGTTGATTAAAAGTTGAATAAAGTCGATGAACTATGTTATTTGGTTGTGTATTTAAAGACATTATCCTAAATGCTCCATTTTTGTCATTGATCATATAGAAAATTTATAAGACAACACACTTGTACATTTTTTTGCTAAAATTTTATAAAATTGGCACGTTGACCTCCTTATTAATATTGACATCAAAATCTATGAAATTACTCTATCCTAATCACCATTAATTCTTAACTACAACACAAGGAGTCTCAAACTTTAAATCATGCATATGAAGGGCAATCATGCTTCTTAGCTGCATGCAATTTTCCTTACATCAAGTATCATCCAAAACTATTTTCCATTGTTGACGTGTTGAGTAACTACTTTGTGAGATAGAAGTTAGTGTGATAGTCTACTTGGTTTCTCTTTTCTCTTTTTTTAATCTTAGTTTCTTATTAGCTTTTTATATACTATAGAATATATATATATATATATATATATATATATATATATATATATATATATATATATATATATATATATATATATATATATATATATATATATATATATATATATATATCTATATATATATATATATATATATATATATATATATATATATATATATATATATATATATATATAGTCTTCAGGCTTAACTAAGTCATTTAAGGAAGTATTAAACTTCAAACTCTACATAGAAAACTCCATGATCCTTTTGAGCACCACCCAAGCTTTTATTGCATTAAATATAATAAAAAAAATGTTATTTCATAAATACCACCTTGTTTTGATTTCTAAAAAGAAAACATTATGCCATTAGGACATGTAATCACATATTTTGAATTAGATTGTGATTATAAACATTTTGTTTATAGGATTAAGAAGATAATTATTTTTAGATTAAGTTATTCATTTGTCATCATATCTAAGTTTAAGATATTTCATGCCACAAATAAAATATTATAATCAAAATAATATGTTAATACTTGATATAATGATTTAAACCAATAAGAAATAATATAAAGTTTAAATATTATCAGATATTAGGAATTACATGTTATATTAGAGCTAAATGAATGTAGAAATGACAAGAAACCTAGAATCTCTCACCAAAACAAATCTTTGATGACCATACGTGATTGCTCCAAGTGGTAGTTCATTGTTGGAATAGATTGTGGGTCCCCAACCCTACTTCAAAACTTTCTTGTATCTAATTTTTTTCCTTCGGAAACAACTTGGGAGTGGTTCAATTAATAGACTATGAGTTGGTAATAAATGGATGAAGTGAGATCTCATGAGATAGATGTATAACATTGTTTCTTGTGCAAGAGAGAATGGGAAGTTGATAAGTGACATCATGCAATTGGTGCACATGATTAGGGCAAGATTGGTGTTGAAAAGAAGTGTGAATCAAATTTTGATGGATGATAGAGATTGATTATTATAATTAAGATTTGTTAGAGGAATATGTAAAGGATTAATTAGTTAATTAAACCTAATTTGTTTAATCAACAAAGGATTAGGGGATTTTTGATGAATTACATAAATATTAGTTTATTCATTTAATTTATTAGAGAATGGTTTCAAAATGATAGAATTAATCAAAACTTGTGCTTTATTTAGTTAAGGTGGAAAATTAAAAGTAAATGTTGAATTAGTTAAATTAATTAGATAAATATAGGTATTTTATTCAATCTAGAGGTATAATTAGATAGGCTAATTGAATAGTCAGGACTTGTTTTATTAGCACTAGAAGAATTACGAAAGTTATTAGTGCTAGAATATAAGTAATGTGATGATGGCTAAAATGCATGCATATATTTTAGATATCTACACAATAAAAACAACTCTGGTGTCAACAAATGGCCTTACCCTTTTGATGGCTTATGAATCTTACTACCAATGTCTACAACACTTAGACTAGCTACCACTTCTCCCTCTAGTGACAACTAAGAAAACTCAAACAACCTAGTCATTGGTGAACCTAACTAGTAGGAGTTGAACCTGGGACCTACTTGGGAAGAACCCAAAGCCCACACGTTTTGGATGGTTTGTGAATCTTACGACCAACATTTGCAACACTTAAATTGGTTAACACATACTCCCACTAGGGGCGACTGAGAGGGCTCAAGCAACCCAAATGCTAGCGAACCCAACTAACAACAATTGAATCTTGGACCCACATAGAAAGAACCCAAAGCCTTGACACACATTTATCAACCATCTGAACTACAGGGTGACTTCAATCAACTCTATATAAACCATTAAATTTAAATAAATCTTAATTCCTCCCATTATAATTTCAACACAAATAATCTAATTTTAAGTAATTACACTCAACATTAAATGCAACATTGAATGGATCTTAATATATTAAATTGCAATGATACACACTTGAAAATATTTGAAATGGGGTTTTTAAACTCTCATGTATATACCCTTAATAAAAAATGCCTTGAAGGCACATCACGTCTCTATCCACAATGTTCACATTGAGAGTGTCGCCGCCCCAACAACCAAAAGTGGCTTGGAAATGAGTTTTCTTCCTTTTTCATATCTCACGCTTACATTGCTACCTCCACCTAACCCTATCTAACTTCCAAACTCATAAAAAAAAACAATTAAAAACAATTTCTTAAATTTTTTAATCAATTTACCCCAAAATACCATTCCTGTACAACACTAACCCTGCACAGAATACAAAAGCCACTTATCCAGAAGAGAAGCCCTTGATAGACACAGTCTCTGTTTATCCCTGCTCTTCTACACTTCCAGCCGCCCCAAGAACAAAAACAACCCTAAAAATATAAGAAAACTGAAGCTTCTCAGAGCAATCAAAACTTAGAAAATTCTTAAATGAATTGTACACATTTTAAAACACGAAAACAAGCAGCTGTCCCTGTCTGGACAACACAGAAAGTCACAACCATCGGATTAACATTCAATAAGGCGTCCTCATTTTCAAACATACTCAAACAATCCTTGGACTTATTCAATAAAAAGTAGCGTGTATGTATGCCAACTGACATAAAAGTCCTTGTGAGTGCATCGAAAAGTAGGTTTCACTGAGAGGCATCCCCAAGCATACAGGATAAGGGAATAGAACAAAGCAGGATGTACATACTCATATATACATGTCTTGGTATCCTATGTGTCAGGAATCTTTCCTCCACTTTCGACAGCACTCCTGTATTCAACCCCACCATGCCTCATAATGCCCTGTAGACTGTAACCGCCTTCTTCTTCTTCTTCCTTGGCTTCAATCCCCATACCCAATCCAACTATTCTCTGTTTGCCTCAATCCCAATACCCAATAGAGCTAACTCTGTTTTTTATTTGATTCAATCCCAATACCCAATAGAGTTCTTTATTTGATTCAGTCCCAATACCCAATATAAGGAACACCCATCGTTGCAATTACAGAGTTTAATCCCAGTATAAGGAACACCCATCATCTAAACTACAGAGTCCCATCCTGCTAGTAGTATATAGGAAACTCTGTTCTTTATTTGATGCAGTCCCAATATAAGGAACACCCATCATTCAAATGACAAGAGTTTCATTCTGGTAGTAGTATATAGGAAACTCTGTTCTTTATTTGATGCAGTCCCAATATAAGGAACACCCATCATTCAAATGACAAGAGTTTCATTCTGGTAGTAGTATATAGGATACTCTGTTCTTCCTTTGATTCAGTCCCAATATAAGTAACAGTGAACACCCATCATTCAAATGACAAGAGTTCCATCCTGCTCGTAGTAAATAGGTTACCCTGTTCATTATTTTATGCAGTCCTAATGTAAGTAACATTCATCGTTCACACATCATTCAAAGTTACAGAGAGCTATTTTGGAAGTAGTATATTGTTTGGGCAAAGTGAAGAGCACCATCATTCAAATTACAGAGACCCATTCTGGAAGTAGTATATTGCTTGAGCTAAGTGATGAGCTCCCATCATTCAATTTACAGAGCTCCATTCTGCTAGTTGTATCTAGTTAATTCCGTTCTTTGGATTCAGTCCCAATATAAGTAACAGCCATCATTCAAATTACAGAGATCCATTCTTGAAGTAGTATATTGTTTGGGCAATGTGATGAGCACCCATCATTCAAATTACAGAGTTCCATTCTGCTAGCAGCACATTGCTTGGGCAAAGTGATGAGTACCCCTCATTCAAATCACAGAATTCCATCTTGCTAGTAGTAAATTGACTGGGCAAAGTTCCGAGCAGGTCCTGTTAGAGGAGCAGAGTTGTGTGTTTTCTTGTAGCATATTGCTGGCAAAGTGAAAACTGTGAATCTGTGTGTCATATGGTGCAGAGTTATACCAGTGTTGGGTGAAAGCTGTGAATCTGTTTGTCATATGGTGTAAAGTTATATCAGTGTTGGGGAAATTTTATAACTATTTGGTTCTGCGTTCTAATCTCGTGTCTATGCTCTTTACATGTCTTGCCTAGTACAGTACAGAATCTTTAACCAGTGAGTATTTGCTTCTGAACTCTAATCTTTTGTCTTTACATATATAGGCTTTACATTATCTATATGCACTTTACATGGCTGATACAAAATCTTGGTTTCTCCCATTTGGTCTTCTTTATGGACTGGAATTGACAAAGTATTTGGTTCTTAGCAGGTCAATGACAGATTGGTAGATAAGCAGGTTACCTACTGCAAAGTTCTAGGACATCTATGACCAATGCATATTAATGGCAAAGTGGTGAATTGTTAAATTACATGGTGCACAATCTTAGTCTTGTGGAACTGGAGATTGGAAGGCTGCTCTGCCACTTCTGATGCCCTGAATTTCATTTCTATTATACTAATTTGGAGATTTGAGGAACATTCAGATTACATCTTCACCAGCAGCTCAGCCCCACTCAGCAAATCAAGGACTGCAGAATTTTGTTTCTGAGAACCCAATTGCTCTATAGGCTGTTTTCCCTTGTGGACGTATAGTCATTCGTTCTATGATGTTTTTTTGTCAAGGAGCCACACAGATGGCCCCAACAGCTCAACTTCGCTCTGCAGAAGCATTAACAATGCCAGGGGTAAGCCCACCATGATATGCCTTAGTTCTTTTCTGTATCCATGTTAGTCTGGTACTACATGTCCTAGTAATGGTCCGACATGATTAACAGCAATGTTTTAGCAGGTTCAAGTGATTGTTCTGAATGCCAATATGCGCTGCCAAGAATGCAGAGCCAAAGTCTCTAAAGTGCTCTCCAAAATGGACAGTAGGTTCTCATAAGCCAGCTCTCCCCATAAATTCTATTTAGACCAGTTATACTCTTTTTTTAATGATTAGACTCTCCTGATGATTGTTTGTGAATGAATTTGGGGGTGCAACTGCAGATTTGTTAGACTATGTGGTGGATGTAACTCAGAAGAAAGTGACAGTGAGAGGGAGCGTGGATCCAAAGAAAAGGATGAGAAGACTGCTGAATCAGAGAAAGGGAAACAGCGTCAAATTTGAGAGGCTCAATGCAGAGAGAGATTTAGAGGACCCCAGGAGGAAGAAAGGCAATTTTTTTCAACATAATTTTATGAAAGCGGCCTGCTGCTTTCACTAGGACCTGGTTTATTTGATTAGATCGGCCTCTTTTTGGTTTGTTTGGAGAAAAAACTATTTTTGGTGGGGATTGGAGTTGGCTTCTCTTTGTAAGGTTTTTAATTATATATAAATATAAAATGGAAAGAATTTAGATTTGAGTTTTTTAAAGTAAATTTGATTCAATATTGTTGTGTATATTGTTTTAAATGTTTCATTTTTATGATACATCATGTAGTATGATCTGGAACATTGATGATAAAAAAATGCACAGAATTTAAGTGAGAAATCCATCACACATCTTTCTAGACTCTGGAAACTACATAACTTTAATTGAATTTGAATCAAGTTCAAATCTTAAGTAATTTTTTGAAATAAGTTTTTAATATTCATGACAAGTTAGTTGAAAAACAATTTTGGATTCAAATATAGACTCTGTTTTAATGTATTAAAAATACTATTACCTATATAATCTAATTATTTACATGAAAGGACAGTAGTGCAAGAAAAAATAGTATATATTCCACTTTTTGATGATGGATCAATAAGTTTGATCTGAGACATCAAATAAAAAACACACACAATTTAATTCAAAAGCTTGCATTCTTAACTTCATAAAATGTGGAAAACTCATACCAGCAAATGTTAGAATCTCAAATTTATAGATACACATGTATCAAAATTTAAAAATTTAAAAATAAAATTGGTACTTTCCTATAATCACAATCAGCTGCAAAATTAACTTAGAGGTCACAAGTTTGAATTTCACATGGGGTAAGATATGTATGCCTTGTTTGTAGCTAGGTGTCTTTGGTGAGGAGTACAGAGTAGTTTCATTATACTATAAACAATATTTAGACCCAAAAATAGATTCACCCTTATGGGAGATGAGTGTCGCTATTCTCCACACAGAATAGCATAAAATACATGTATGAACACAAACCAAAAATATGCATAACATGATAAAATTTTAGACGATTATCACTGATTTGATCCTCATAATCCACCTTTATAGTAAAATTGTAAAGAAAACAGTAACAACACATTATATTACAAGAATTTATACTTTTACCGTCATATCATTTTATGGGAAGAATAATCAGAATTATCATAAACTGTAGAATATAAACTTTATCCATTATACCTGATGCAGTACTATATGATCCAGTTGTTTGGAAAGGGAAAAAATAGGTAGGTAGGTAGTGAAAACAGCTGTAAACGGAATTCTTTTGCACCGTTTTGATGACAAGTGTATATACGTCACTGTGCATTGGATTCTTCGTTACATACCCACTGTGTATACGTCAGTTGGCCTGCCGTGTCGTGTAAGAATTGAATGTATGAAATGTGTATATCCCAATGGACATGACTAGTTCCTTTCAGGACTAATTAATTTGTTAGACTTTAAGGGGTATAAAGACATTAAATACTGCTTTATTTGTTTTAAAATCTCTTAATCTTTATAAGAGTCAACATTAACGTTATTTCCAATAGAAGCCTGTTGGGTGTGTATGGCGCATTGGATTCGTGTCAGAATTATTTTGAAAAAACTACTGTCGAATTGTCCTGCACCTGATGAAAAACTACTGTTCTGCACTAGAATTGTTCTTCTGTACTTGGCATTTGTGTCCTTTCCATGTTGGGATTGATTTTGAACTGATTTTCTTCATGCTTTTTTGTTTTTTTATTTAAAATTGTTTTCAACTGATTCTCCTGATTTTCTTGATGTTGCTGTCCGTTTGGCTGTGATATGACTACTATTTTGAACTCAAGAGCATGGGTAAAATAAATAAACAAATAGTTACTTTACAACTATTTGTTAGAATCTTGAAGTACCTAGTCATTAGGTAGTTGAGGAGACAGATTGAACTTATATGAAATATTAATATATAGTTTGTGGTAGTTAGAAATTGGAAATAATTTTTCTCCTGGAAGTTGGATTGATCAGCTGGTGTTGAGTGTTTGTTAGCATGTACTTTATATTCAAATATTTGGAGGTCTATGGTCTCATTAATACTTTTTCATAAACATGTAATTGATATCTGCAATATATTATTATTTCTCTTTTTTACTTGCAGTTCTTCTTGAATCAGCTTTGATCAATAAAAAAAATGTTATGCAGAGATACTTATAATATTTCTAGTAATGGACACGTGACTATCATAACTAAACTATATATAAAAAATTCATTATTATAGAACAAAAACAAATATATTTAGAACTATAGATTGTATTATGGTTTGCATTCTATTTTACATTAAAGAGTACATTAGGGGAAGCATACCAATAGTTGTTATAGCTAATTTGGTGCATCCATGGATCCTAAATGGTGTATAAGATTTTGATGATTTTTTTAATTGTTTTTGTATGTAACTTAATTGCTTATAGCTATTGTTTTGACTTCTAGGTAGTAACGCCATACATTATGTGATCCATTATGCATGCATGGGTCAAAAAGTGATCATTTCAAAGTGTAACCTAAAACATGACTCATAGAGTCATTAATTGTTTGGTTGGACAACAAAAAAAAAAAAAACTTTGTCCATTACTAATTAAAAATACACATAATTCAATGTTTTAAAACATGTGGGGCCTTCTCACCTAATAACATTTAATATTTAGTGGAGGTGGGGGGCAATTATATATTGGGTGCCTTCATTTTGGTTCAAGGTGGTCGACATGGGCGTTTGCGAGCTCAGATGTGAATGGGCATTTTGAGCCCTTTTTACGTTGTTTTGGTCGCATTTTAGGGATTATTTCCCCAGTGGCTAACTTCTTGTGTTCTCTACTTGATGAAGGGTGCTCCCCTTAATACCACAAGCACATAACAGAAACAAAGAACAACAACAATTTGCAAGAACAGAAAATGGGCTTCTTATTATCTCCACAAATGTGGAATTACAAATTTCAGAATTACAATATGCAAAGCCACATGGGCATTTCCCTTACAATATTATGTAGGACAAAGCCTCAAATTATTACCTAGAACTACTCTTAACTGCTCTCAATTGCCCTAGACAAAACTACGGGCCTTCCTTATATAGGCAATTTTCCATCGCTTGGGAAGGTTCCAAAAATTTAGCCTCTAAGGCTAACCAAACTTAGGATTATTTTATTTTTTATTTTATTACATCATAGTCGGCTCAAAACAATTTTGAAACCCAAATAGAAATTTTGAAAAAAAATTATTGTCCACCATTTCAGGTGGCCCAACTTCCGGAGACTATAAGTCATCACCCGTTGACTCGATTAACTATTATGACCCCATTTCGGAAAGGGCACAACGTGCTCTACAACATTAAAGTTAAACAAACTTTATTCAACCAAAGTTTAGACCTCATCCGGGGCCTCTAAAGCCTTCAAAATTGAGTTCAAAGTTTTTGTACCCTATTGCCAATATCGAAAATTTTCAATATCTTCAAAACTAGACTTGATCTGGCAATGAAACTTTACTGGCAGGCTGATATGACCAAAATGAAGCTCCAGGGAAGAAAATAGACCATTCTGAGCTCGAACGAAAAATTTACTAAAAATAGTAAATTTTTAAAAATAGCAGCTCTGCACAAGATAGCCCTTATTGAAAAGAAATTAGAATTATTTTTGGGTGATGCAAGATTGCTCTTACACCCAGGATGCTCCTGCATCACTACTCCTCTCCAAGTTGACATGTTCTCCAAGATATAGGTAATTTTAGTTATTCATTTCTCCTTGCAGTTTGTTGTTAATGATAAATGGTTTGTTATTGTTCCTCCTTGTGATTTGCTTTCTCTCTCTTTTTTTTAAAATCTTTTATCTGTATGGTGTCAAGGGTTTAATTGAAATCATTTCTTTTATTTTATACTATGAATTCATTAGATTTTTTGCGCATTAAATATAACATCATGTGGTTTTATTATGAATCCCTCGTTTATAGTCATGAAATTTTATGGGTATGGGACTATTGTCCTAATTTATTGACCAATTTCAGGATTACAGATCATGCATGCTCTCCAAGTTTCATGTAACATTGACCCATCATTTCTTCTTACATTTTTTCAGACGATTATGAGTTAATATGCTTTCCTCCACTTATCTTGTCAATTTTGCATCAATGTATGGATTCTATGTAGGGTTTCATAATAATGTGAAATAATTACTTTTTTAATAGTTTTTTTGTAACCCTACTAATTCCAAATATAATGAATAGGGTTTTGTTTCCATAGACTATATGTAATTCCCCACCAAGAAACCCTCAAAACATAGGGTAAAACATATTAATATATTTTATTTTGAAATTATAACATTAACAAGTGAATAACATTGAACTAAATGTGTAAGCAAGGATGCAACAACAATGATCATGCACAAGCAGAAATATTCACACACTCCCAAGGGTTCCAAGAAAATCTAAACACACACTCGGATAAGAATGTTCATGCTCATGAGATTGCTTAACAAGAACTTGAATTATGTCCAATGAGCTATAAGAGGCTAAGCTAGCCATAACTCACAATTGTCAATAAAGGAGACTAAATCAATCCTCTAAGCCATCTAAATAGAGATTCATTTTAAACACCAAAATAGAAGTGTTCCTAAAGTAATTAAGCATTCAATGTTTGTTGATCCAATAAACATGGCACACAGCCATAAGGTAAACATCATGACAATACACACAAAGCACTAAGAAAACCAATGAGGCTCCAAAACCCAACTAGCAAACTCATCCAAGAAGATGTGATAAAGTATAGGAACATGTGCTAAAGTAGGGTACTCATGCACACTCATGCACTAAATGGTGCATGCACTAAAAGCTAAAAAAATATAACACCCGAGATAGAAAAAGTCTCAGATAGGGGACTACATGTGCTAATTACTCTAGGAGCATATGCAAAAATCTAGGCACATGCGCTAATTTGTAGGCGCATGTGCTAAAACACAAACAATTCTTGTAAATAAAAAATAACTACACCTATAAATTGTTAATGCCAATGCATAGTTAATAAATTACTAGATCCACATCATAGAGTACCTAATTCACAACAACCAAGGATAGAATTGCTCGATAAAAGTAATATACATTACATTATCCATCAAAATGTGATAACATATAAGTGCAAGTACTAAAAGAAAGTACAAAGGAATAGAGAAGAGCTCATCATGATCACTATTGAAGTTAACGAGTCTAGTCTACCACCTATATGCTAGTCCCCAACAATGCCATGTCACACCACCCATTCATGGGGACCCTCAAGCCCATCTCACTCTGCTCACAAAGATAGGAACATGACCCAAGAAAGCATAAAGCACATAAATGAAGTATGCTTACACACATGCCAATCAAGTGTGACAATCAAGGGTTGGCATAAAAATCCCAATGCAATTAATCATATTGAAGATGCCAAGTCAAAAGGTCACCAAGGTCACCACTTAGACTAAAACAATGGTTTGGTGAAGAGACTCAAGAATGAAGTGTCATCGCATGACACATGGTGGCCTGTGTGGCTTCAAGAAACCCTTTTATCATTAAGGAGGCTCTAGTATATTTACTCAATGTCCATAGATGACCACAACTATGCTAGCACAACATCTATATATGGCCATGACTATGTTAGCTCAATGTCCTCAGATGACCATGGCTATAGAAGATCAATATCCTCATAGGGCTATGATAATCTTACTATTTTAATCCTGTCATTTTTTTTGCATTTATTTATTTAATTATTATTTCTTATTAAAATATCTCCAAAGGTTACCTTAGTGACCCCTTTGTATCCCAACCTGCCTTGGAGAGCCACTCCAATCCACTACTCAAATACTAAACGATACCATCCTGTAAAAATAATGAAGCATACAACATGCCAATGAAATGGGAAACATAATTCAAGAAGACTCCTATTGGCAAGAGTTGCCTAATGATGCATGATATGTTTTGATTGATGGAAACTACATTCACTAATCTTGGCCATATTTTAGTTTTTAAAGTTTCTTGAAGGTTTAGATGCAAGAAAATGACTAAGTACCACAAGAAAAGAAGTATACAATCGAATACAACAACTTGGTACAGATGGATGACAAAGATTTAGAGGTTGTGATTGTAGAGCATGAAAGTAGACATCCTAATATATCTTTGATTAGTGCAAACTTAATATGTCTTGAAAGGCGTAGATCATTCAAATATTAGTTTATGTGAATCTACCAGCATATTCCTAAGCTTAAACAGAAAAATGAATGCAAAGACACTCAAATAGAGCTTAAACGGGAGCACCTTGTGGCCGTTTGATTTTCTCTCACTTTAGGGATGTGGGTGTGCTCTCGAATCACTTGGAACATATCCCTAATGATGATTAGGGGGGATTGGGATCATTCAAAGACCATGGATACTCTATATTGGCACAAAATCAAGTATAGAAGACCTGATTTGCCCCTAGAGCCCAAGGGACCAAAATGGAGCTAAGATGCAGATTTAAGCTACATGATGCTTATGCTAAGGTTTGTTTTTAACCAAATAGAGATGTGATATGATGCTATATGCTATGCAAAACAATGAAATAAACTAGGTTTAATCCATTAGGCTAAGCTAAGATGTGTTAGAAATCATGAAATCTAACAATTAGGAATGATTATGCTAAGTCTAAAAGTAAATGAGCATGATAACAATGAATTGAAGATAAAAACTAAGCTAATACTTTGCTCTTGGAAGGAGGAGTATTTATAGGATTTGGGAAGGGCTTGGGTTAGGAGGATGAGTTAGGGTTAGGGGTAAAGTTTGAGGTAAGGTTAGGGGTATGGTAAGGTTTACCTTGGATTAGGTTTGCTCACACATGTGTGAGAAACACTAGGGAAGTGTGCAAGGGGAACAAGTGTGGAAGAAGAGACATGGGTCTCTTTATGAGGCTGTAAGAAGCCTTAAAGAGGGTGTAGGAGGCTTAAATGAGTGTGTAGGGCTCATTAAGGGAAGGGTTTGACCAAAAGTCAAGGAGACTTGGATTAGGCTAAGAAATGTAGGAAACATCTCCTAAGTTAGTTGAGGGAAGATTGTAAGGGTTTAGGAAAGGTTAGAAGATTGTAGTATTTTGAGGCTTTAAATAAATATAAAATTTATTTAGGGGTTGTGACATCATTTATTGAATATTGATTCAATAAAGATAGGAAAATCATTTAAATTTGATTTAAATGGTTTGGGGAGGGATTATTTAATTAAAGATGTTTAATTAAAATAAAAGGATTTAATGGCATAAAAATATATTAATTAATTAATTAGCAAATGATGATGTCATCAGGCGTTTTTAGAAAAATAAAAATACTTTTATTTTTTAAAGAATTTTTAGGTGTCTATAATATCTAATTCAATCTTTGCACATTCTGAAGTTTTAGTATGCATGAGATATTCACTGGTGAGTATTAGTTTGATAGCATTTTGGGCTAGGATAGAGCAATTCGGTAAGATCATTTGGTATACTTGGTTAATCAGTTTAGAGTCTCATTTAATGATTGATTATGCTAGAGTCAACATCCAAGGATATTACATTTTATTAGAAAACTTTGACTTGATGATTTGATCAATATTTGGCCTGAAGGTTGTACACGTTTCATTACCTTATTTTGGATCAACAAAGTTATGATTTTGAGTTTTCATATATAAGATCAAGTTTTTGGATGCGATGAGTAGAAATGAGAAGATGCAAATAGGAGGATTGGATACATAAGAAGGATAATGTTTTGTTATGTGATACTGATGTTGAACTTCATCGGAACTGTATTGGCATAGTTGATCCTATTTGTGAGTTCAATTTTTGAGACTATAAAGTCCTATATGTATTTTGTAATTAAAGATAGATCGGTGAACCCGGCTGATGGTCAGATATTTGTTTTGTATTGAGTAGTGAGCTCTAGGTTGTAAGCTTGAATGCATGTGCATTCTCTCTTATGTACTATTACCTTTAACAAGGTACTTATTATTGTAGTAGTGAGACATTTTAGTGGGTGCCATCCCCACTGGGGTTTTTCCCTTAACAAGGTTTTCCTTGAAAACAAATCATGGTGTTATAATGTTATGTGTTCTCATTCTATTTTGTTTTCTTTCATTTATCCATGATTTCAAATTTTGGTATTGGTTTAAGAAATTTAATAATACCGCTGCACCGATTCACCCCCCTCTTGGTGCTTCCTAATCCCACCAATTGGTATAAGAGCTTAGTTCCTTGAAGAAAGTTTAATGACTTGAGGAAGATTTGATGGAAGTATCTAGCAATATTAAGAAGAGGCTTTTGAATGCACTTAAAGATCTAGAAAAATCCAATACTTGCATCCTTGATGTGGAAGAAAAATTAAAAGTGTTGATAAATTCATTGATAATCCAAAAGAGCAGTTGAGGAAATCTAGAGATAAGAGGAAAGAACTTTTTGGATCAGTTATCACAGAAAGACAATGAATCTGCACCTGTTAGAGAAGACAAACCTAAAGAGTATGATCTTATTGTGAAGGAAATAGACAAGCTAAATAATGAGATGGAAGCCATTGCAATCAAGAAGAATGAAGAAACAAAAGCAAAGAAGGCTCTTGAGCAATCTTTGAAGGCTAAAACTGAAGAATGCTATCAATTGAATGGTGAAGTTAGATAGTTGCAAATATAACTTGAATAATCTAAACATAATGAGAAAGAATTGGAAAGGTTTAATGAGGTACTGATAAGTGATCTAGCTGAGGTCAGAGAAATTTAAGAAAAGTTCAAATCTAGCACTACAAAGCTTGATGAACAAATTACAAGTCAAAGAGAACCTGTATAAAAGCAAGGACTGGAATTTGAGCAAGGAGAAAGTTCTGGATCTGGACAAGAAAGTAGTGATTCAAACAAAAAGAAGGAAGAACCTAAGAAAACACCTTTTAGGAAAGTAAATGGACAAAGATTCAATGGTAGATGTTTCACATGCAAACATTCGGTCATAGGGAAAGAGAATGCAAAAGAAACACTTTTTCTACACTATTTTCAAGCTATTGCTTCACTTACCCACAATAAGGACACAAATCTAATGAATGCAGATCTAAGACCATACCTAATACAAGTACTACAAGAAGAGGTAATCCCACATGTTTCAAATGCAATAACTTTGGTTACTTAACAAGGAATTTCAAGTTGAGGTCTAATTAGACAAATCAATGGTATGTGAATCGAAGTATTACTTGTTACAAATGCAACAATAGTGGCCATATAGCTAGAAATTGTAGATATAAAAATGCTGGAATGAGAATGAATAGTTTGGTTGAAAATAATAGTGCAATAAATGATAATAAAGGAAATACAAGGTATGGAAACAAAACATGTTTTAATTGCAAGAAGATAGGACATATTTCTCGGTATTACAGATGTAATAATGTAGGAGAGAAAAATAATGAGGCAGATGACAAAGAAAAGTAGACCATGCTAGTTGAGGGAATCCGAAAGGAAATTAATAATACATGGGCTAAGAAAGAACACATTAATGCTACTTCAGGTCAAACCAACTCCTGTTGTGGATACTTCATCATTAACAAATTAGGTCATATGACATAAGGGGAATTTTCATCTGAAAAACCTTTGTCGCCTCGTGAATTGGAGCAATAACTTGACTGCGATAGAAGATTTAGTTGAAGATTAGTTCATAAAGGCTATGTTCAAAATCGTAGATGTTTTCATGTTCATATTAAGGATAACAAGCAGATTTATAGTTTAGTAGTTATATAAGCTTTTTGAAAGCTAGGTTACTATATCATCTTAAATTGGAAGCACCCATGTTAGGACATGTTTATCCCTCCTAAGTATATTTTTTGGACTCAATTCAAATGCCTCGTAGATATCCATGGATGTGCATATTCTTATGTGCCATTTCAGGCCCTCTTTTGTCCCTTTCCCCACTTCTTTTTCCGCATTCCAAGATCTTGAGGGCATTCTGGAAGGCCTTTCCCTTTAGGCATAGGCCTAATTTAGGCCCCAACCTTTATTTATAGGTTGAATTTTGGCCCTGAACCTCAGGTTTAGGCCGAATTTTGGCCCTAACCTTTTGGGTCACCCTCTTCGGGATCTCGAGACCTTTCAGAATTTCAAATTTCTTCCTGCCTTCTGGTCAGCCCTTTTCAATTTTAGAGATGAAATGGGTATAAATAGATGCCTTCCCTCTTCATTTGAGACATATACAAGTGATTACATTCAATCACACACACATACAAGACTTCATATTGCATTCAAGAGCATTCTACAAATATTCATAATAATTTTTGGAGCATTCAATGAGATCCTTTTGCAACACTTCAAGACTTCAAGCATAGGAGATCTCTTGCATTATAGGAGATTTTTGAGAGCTCTAAAGGAGTTAATTAAAGGCCTTTTCATCATTCTTTCATGTTATTTCATCCACCCTTGAAGATCTATCTTCCTTCCATGATGATAATGGAGGTGATAATCAAAGAAGGGCTTCTTCATTCTTCATTCTTTCATACTTGATTTGAGTACTTAAACACATCTACATCCATTGATCTATTGAATTGGTGAGGTGGATCTATTGCATTTGACTGAGACATCCTACTCTTCTACAATATTTAATTACATTGGAGCACTTCTTCATCCTTGTGGAATATAGATGCAAATCCTCCTCAAGGGTTTCTACAAAAAGAAGATAAATTCATACATTTACATTACTTTTTACATACGTACTTTCATATTTACATTTAAGGTTGATTCTTTAACTGGGGATTGATTGAGGCAAGAACCTTAAAACCAAACAAAATCATTTTTCTTGCAAGATCAGGTTTTCAGGAGTTTCAGATCCTCTTTTCAGGAGTTCCAGAACAGGACACAGTCGTAGATCCAAAGATAGAGAGTTCACTAGAGAAGGTCTAGGATGACACTCGGCCTAGTCCTAGGTCTAGGCCAATCCCAAGTCGACATAGACCTAAAAAAATGTCCTAGTCCTATTACCTATATCAAAAGGATATCTGGGTTTTGTTCATCTTGCCAAGTACAAATCCAATCCCATTCTCTATTTTGAGTGGTTCTGAGTGCAAAAATATAGGTCTAAAGGGGAATTTTCTTCTAAAGGTGAGTTTGCAATTTACATTATTTACTTTGTGTATTTACCTTTTAGATCTATCATATTTAATTAGATTTAGCATCTTTACTTCTTTCCTAGTTAATTTCCAAACCCTAGGCTTAAACAAACTTGTATCTTCTTTCCTAGCTCTTGGATCTTTAGATCTTTTTTTGCATTGGCACTCCTACATAACTTTGGTAGTGCTAATCTACTTGTATCCAAAACTTTTGGGGCTTGGCTTAGAGTATCTATTCCTTTGTGGCCCTTCCAACGTATAGTTGGCCACAAAAAAATGGGGCATGTTACACTTATTCGCATCTCACTTTCCCCCCTATACAGTTACTAACGACATTAAATGAAGGAATCTGATTGAATTTAAGGGATAAAAAGGGTATTCTATGACTTCATTTGACACTTTTCTATCTTGATAACGAGTGTGAACTTGAGTACAAAAAGATCAAACATCAGTTTGAGTAATCGTCTAGATTCACATGCAAACCCTAGAACAGAGTAAAAGGTATTTGTCTGTGCAAGATTTTGTTAATTTCATCAGTTAAGATATGGATGCTCCACATAGTTAATGTGTTAGGATTAACAAGGCAGAAATAACAATTATGTGCAAATATAACTAATATCAGAAAATAATAAACCACACAGAATAGAACACAAGACACACAGATTTAACGTGGTTCACCCAATCCCTGGGCTACGTCCACCAACAGCGAGTCCAATATTATTATTATTCAGTGATTACAACCTGATTACAATTCATAATCCCTTACAGCCCAATTCTGCCGCAAGTACTAAAATCATACATAATGAAAAATCCCTAACCCTAAGCCATATTATACAATATTTTCCCGCTTTAGGGTTAGAATGAGTTATAAGTAGTCGGCCCAAATAACCGAAAAGTAGTCGGCCTCAAAAAAAATTTCCCCGAACCCCGGCGAGGTCGGGAGGAAAAGTGTACAGTACTTTCCTGATTAGTCACCATAAGCTAACAATCTCCCACTTGGTGACTGATCAGTATCCACACTATACTAAAAAACCTCCCACTTGGAGACTGATCCTGTAGCAATACCGCTACCCACATGAGGCTCCCACTGGATTGAACCACCTTGGACTCAGCTGTTCCTTTATTTTGTTTAGTCTAGAAGACCAACTGAAGCTGAACATGAGTTCAACTTCTCCCTTGTTACTACTTTTGTAAACATATCTGCTGGATTATCATCAGTATGAATCTTTTCCAGCCTTAACTGTCCATCATCCAAAACTGATCGAATGAAATGGTACCGCAACTGTATGTGTTTTGTCTTTGAGTGCAAAGTAGAATTCTTTGCAAGATGAATGGCACTTTGGCTATCTGTATGTAGAAAATTATCCTTTTGTGGATGTCCCAATTCTTCCATGAAGAATTGAAGCCATATCATCTCCTTGGCTGCCTCTGTAGCAGCAACATACTCTGCCTCTGTAGTGGATAAAGCAACCACCTTTTGTAGTCGAGAAATCCAACTCACTGCTGTCCCACCAACAGTAAATATATAACCTGTAGTACTCCGCCTGCTATCTATATCTCCTGCCAAATCTGAGTCAACATAGCCTTGTACAGTAGTAGTAGAACCCCCAAAGTGTAAACACTTACTGGATGTGCCTCTCAAATATCTAAGAATCCATTTGACTGCATTCCAATGCTCAATACCAGGGTTACTCATATAACGGCTAACGACTCCCACTGTGTGTGCAATATCTGGCCTAGTACATACCATAGCATACATTAAGCTCCCTACAGTTGAAGCATAAGGTACCTTAGATATTTTAGTCTCTTCTTCTGGTGTCTTGGGACACATATCTTTAGTCAATTTCAAATGACCAGGCAAAGGTGTGCTGACAGCTTTGGCATTTTCCATAGAGAAACGTTGCAACACCTTCTCAATATAATCAGCCTGAGATAGAGACAATTTCCTATTTTTCCTATCTCTACAAATTTTCATACCAAGGATTTGTTTTGCTGCCCCCAAATCCTTCATAGAAAAAGATTTTGCTAACTGGTGTTTCAACCCCTTAATGTGATTCATGTTAGACCCAGCTACAAGCATATCATCAACATATAAACATAAAATAATGTAGCTGTCATCATCCAACCTCTTAAAATAAACACAATGGTCAGAATGACACCGACTATATCCATGCCCATTCATAAAAGTGTCAAATTTAATATACCATTGCCGAGGTGCTTGCTTCAAGCCATATAAACTTTTCTGCAATCTGCACACCAAATTCTCCTTACCCTTGACCTCAAATCCTTGTGGCTGAACCATATATATTTCTTCATCCAAATCACCATGAAGAAAAGCTGTTTTAACATCAAGCTGCTCTAAATGCAAATCTTCAGTAGCCACAATACTTAAAACAGTACGAATAGAAGTCATTTTAACAACTGGAGAAAATATCTCATCAAAATCAATACCATGTTTCTGTGCAAATCCTTTTACAACTAATCTGGCTTTAAATCTTTTCGTACCTCCATCCTCTTCTTTTATCCTGTAAACCCATTTATTCTGTAAAGCCCTTTTACCTGCAGGTAACTTACATAAATCCCATGTTTGATTTTTCAGCAAAGAGTCCATTTCATCTATCATTGCAGACTCCCACTGAAGCTTTGTATCCACCTGCATAACTTCATTATAACATTCAGGTTCACCAGCATCTGTTAACAAAATAGAATACAAAGATGGAGAAAATCTTTCTGGAGGTCTACTTAGCCTTGTTGACCGTCTAACACTCATTAGGGTGTGTGGTATTTGTTGTTGTTGTTGTTGCGGAGCATAAGGAACTACTAGAACATGAACTTGTGGAGTATCATCCAGTACTACATAGTCATTTTCTTTCTTCTCATGCTGCAGCAACAGATCTTTGTACAATACTTTCTCATTGAATATGACATCCCTGCTTCTTACAATTTTATGATTTTCAAAATCCCAAAGCCTATAACCAAATTCATCAATGCCATACCCAAAAAATACACATTTCTTTGACTTAGCTTCCAGCTTGGCTCTATTTTCAGAATCTATAAGTGCAAAAGCTTCACAACCAAAGGTTTTGAGAAAAGAATAACTCACCTTCTTACCACTCCATGCTTCCTCTGGAATACCACAGTCCAAAGGAGTAGAGGGGCCTCTATTGATTAAATAAACAGCAGTGTTCATTGCCTCTGCCCACATATTTTTGGGCAGCCTAGCATGCAACCTCATACTCCTTGCACGCTCCATTATTGTCCTATTCATGCGTTCAGCCACTCCATTTTCTTGTGGAGTCCTTGGTATAGTTTTCTGCCTACGAATACCATTAGAGGAACAATATTCTTCAAATTCTGTGCTACAATACTCACCACCATTATCAGATCTGAGACATTTTAACTTTTTACCAGCCTCATTCTCAACCAAGCATTTCCATTTCTTAAAAGTTTGAAATACATCAGATTTCTGTCTAAGGAAATAAATCCATACTTTTCTTGTTGCATCATCTATAAATGTAACATAATACAGAGAGCCACCAAGGGAAGATACCTGAGCTGGTCCCCATACATCTGTATGCACAAGCTCTAATCTCTCATTTTTCTTTTCCTTCCCACTCTTCACAAAACTAACTCTCTTTTGTTTTCCATAAACACAACTTTCACAGAAATCCATATTGACACATTTCAGACCAGGTAAAACTTTCTTTGAATGAAGTAATTTCATACCTTTTTCACTCATGTGCCCGAGTCTATTGTGCCACAGTGCTGTGTCAGAATCTATAGCAACAGTTTGATGTTCTTCCTGCTCAACTGCAGCCACTGTTCCTGAACATTCATTATCTTCTAAAACAATTAAAGTAGAAGGAACAGTATGACCTATACAAAGATATAAGGTGCCTACTTTCACACCTTTTGCTACTACTAAGGAACCTTTTGAAACCTTTCAATTTTTATCATTAAAAGTAACTGTGCAACCCTCATCACCCAGTTGCCCTGCTGAAATTAAATTCCTACTCAGCCTTGGAACATGTCTTACCTCTTGTAGTAGCCAATGATTCCCATTCTGCAACTTAATCTTAATTTTTCCCTTTCCAACAATCTGACAGGGTTCATTATCTCCCAAATAAACTAGCCCAAAATCCCCTTGGACATAATCAACAAAATAACTTCTATGGGGTGTAGCATGAAATGAAGCCCCAGAATCTAAAACCCATGAATCATCAATACTTTCTAAGGACAAGAGCAAAGCATCCTCCTCAGATTTGTTACTTACCACATTTGCCTCCTTATTTCCATCATTTTTGTCTCCTTGATCTTTCTTCCGAGACCAACAATCTTTCTTCTTATGACCTGGTTTTCCACAGTACCAGCAATCATTTGGCCCTTTAGATTCGGACCTCTTTCCCTTTGATTTTCCTCTTGATTTCCCACGATTTCCAAAGTTGTTTCCTTTATCTCTTGTTCTGCCTCTGCTTTCTGTGTTCAATACACTACCCGATGTGGATGCCCCTGAGCTTTTCCTATGAATTTCCTCACTCAATATAACACCAATAACATCATCATACTTTAGGGTATTAGAACCAGAAACAGAATTACTAACAGCCATTACCAAGCCATTCCAGCTTTCTGGCAAAGAACACAAAATCAAGAGAGCCCTAACCTCTTCATCAAAAGTAATTTTAACTGAGGTTAATTGACTTGTAACTGTATTAAACTCATTCAAATGATCTGTAACTGATCCACCTTCTACCATTTTCATATTAAATAAACGCTTCATAAGAAATACCTTGTTTGAAGCTGAAGGCTTTTCATACAACTTCGCTAGGGTTTCCATCAGATCTTTAGCTGTCTTTGCTTCAGTAATATTGAATGCCACCGATTGTGCCAGGCATAGATGAATACTCCCCAGTGCCTTCCTATCCAAAATATCCCAATCCTCCTGAGACATTGATTGCTCTTTCTTGGCTACTCCCTCTAGTGGCCGCCATAGATCCTTCTGATAGAGATAATCCTCCATTTGCATCTTCCATAACTGAAAGTTCTGCCCATTAAACTTATCAACCTTCACCCTACCCTCGTCTGCCATTTCTCCCACTTAACCGAGAGACTCTCCCACTAACTCGTGAGACCTGCTTCAGAGAATAGATGAAAGAACAAATGAAATAACCTCGCTCTGATACCACTTGTTAGGATTAACAAGGCAAAAATAACAATTATGTGCAAATATAACTAATATCAGAAAATAATAAACCAAACAGAATAGAACACAAGACACACAGATTTAACGTGGTTCACCCAATCCCTGGGCTACGTCCACCAACAGCGAGTCCAATATTATTATTATTCAGTGATTACAACCTGATTACAATTCATAATCCCTTACAGCCCAATTCTGCTGCAAGTACTAAAATCATACATAATGAAAAATCCCTAACCCTAAGCCATATTATACAATATTTTCCCGCTTTAGGGTTAGAATGAGTTATAAGTAGTCAGCCCAAATAACCGAAAAGTAGTCGGCCTCAAAAAATTTTTCCCCGAACCCCGGCGAGGTCGGGAGGAAAAGTGTACAGTACTTTCCTGGATAGTACTTTCCTGATTAGTCACCATAAGCTAACATAATGCACTTGAGAAAATGATGTATGAGTTTAAGAAGTATCCTTATAAGTCAATGGAAGATGATTCGAAAGGCGCATTTTCACATGTGCCCC
Source organism: Chamaecyparis obtusa (assembly GCA_027943335.1). Lineage (NCBI taxonomy): Eukaryota > Viridiplantae > Streptophyta > Pinopsida > Cupressales > Cupressaceae > Chamaecyparis > Chamaecyparis obtusa. Next base: position 1,111,133 of record BSBK01004415.1, read on the forward strand.
ATGGAGTTATGCATGTTGAAGATGTTTATTCTTATATTCATTATAAACATGAGGAATTATGTCAATACTTTGACATATATGATCAATATAGATCTTTGTGTTAATGGAGTACTAAAGGATGGGTATAAGAAGGTTGATCAGATAAACCTAGTGCAGTTCAAAGACTTTTGTGTATTTGATGAACTAGAGTGGATTAAAATTATTCTTAGCAGGATACGTGATCATTTCTTTTGGCTCAAAGATAAACTGATTAAGATTACCAAGGAGATAATCATGAGGTTACCCTTTTAATGCTATTGGTGAAGTACCTACACTAAAGTCTACTAAGAAAAACATTGTGGAGTAGTTAACTAAATCTAGATGGGATAGAAGGGCAATGACTACAAATGATATCATTCAGCTAGATGTGAGGTTTGCATCAATGATTCTTGGATACATAGTTTATCATAGTAGTCTAGAATCAACTCAATCTCATCGACAATTAGTCACAATGCATATAGAATGCTTAATCAAGATGCACAAATTGATGTGTGTGAGATTTTGATGAAGCAATTACTGGAGAACTTGGAGAAGATAAAGAAAGATAAGTCACAAATTTTCAAGTATGGTTCTTTGATTTTTCATATGTTCTTTCACTTGATGAATTACTTTCTCAGAGTTACAAACATCACTTGGCAGAAAGATACCCTTGTAGCTATACAAATCAATATATTTTACCGGATGAAGAAGAAGGATGACATAGATCAACTAATTTTTGGTTATTTTAAAATGTTCAAAAAGAAAATGCAAAAAAGAGAGAGAATCCCTAGAATGTTAGTGGAGAAATATGCTGACATGATATGCTTTATGGTGGAAATTGATCAGTGTTGTATAGAAGCAGTTGAACCTAGGACTATGGATTCAACCAATGAGATATGAGATCAATCTAGATCTTGTTATGAGATATGTTGATGAAATGTTGAGTTATCCGATTGATACAATAGTTGAAAGGTTCAATAAATATGTAGAGAAGTATCAGAAGGTTTGAATTCAGTTGACTAAAAAGGCAACGATAAGAAAAATAAAGAAAATTGTGGATGATATTGTAAAAAAAGAAGGAATTAGCAAAGAACAAATGGAAAAGTTGAGGAAGGAACAAGAAAAGATGGAGAAAGATAAGGCAGAGTCAACACATATTGATTTGGATGAGGAGGTAACTCCTCCTCCACCTATCTAAATGCCAAGGGCCACCAAGATTGCTACAAAAGCATCATCTACACCTCCTGTGAAGAAGAAAATTCCTTCATTGAAGGTTTCTGGACCAAAAGTTGAGAAAGTACAATCATAACCAATGAGGATAAGGTCAAAGAAAATGAGTACCAATCCAAAGAAGAAGAGAGGAAAGGCGAATAATGATGATTCTTCCACAAACTCAGATCAGTTAAAGAAGAGGGAAAGAACTGAGGGAGCTAAAATAGCTAAGGTGGTCATTGACCAACCTTTGAGTATCAGTAAGAATGAAGACCCTCTAGATAAGATTTTGCCAAATGTGATTAAGCATGGCATATTAGTGCAAGTTAAGAAGTATTACATTTCTTTCAATAATGAAGATCAGAGGAAGAGGATAGAAGATGGAATTGTAGTGCATTTGAATAAGTTTAGAAAGACTTTAGTGGAAATAAAGGATCAAATTCCTGATCATCTTTATGCTTGACTAGAGGCTAGAAGGCTAGTGACACTTGAAGAAGATAAGTTTATTAGAGAAGCAACAATTTCAAGAAAATTTCTTGTTATTCAACAAGTGGATATTGAAAACCTACTTGAGGAGGCTAAGAAGAGGTTGTTAAAAATGAAAAGAATTAATATGCTGATGGATGGAAAGAATAAAGAAATAATTGTTGAGACAGATGTTGTGGTTAGTAAGATGTCAATTGACCTAAGGGAAGATGCACCGAAGAAGAAAGAACCAAAAATAAAAAGAAAAGAAGATAAGTATGGCTTTGATGGAGCATCTACTTCCACATCTTTGGAAGATGATCAATATGCTTCAACAGTTAAAGAACTTGATGTTTATATTGGTGGTATGACATTTACACTTGATGGATTGGACGATGATGAGAATCAAGAAGGTGAGAAAGATCCCTACACCGATCCTCCAAACATATTGACTGAGGATGAATTGAGAGATATTGTGTCAGGTAAAGGATATTTAGTAGATAAACCTATTGAGGTTAAGGTTGAACCAAATAAGGAGATTGTTGAATGTATTGATGATGTTCATTGGAATATCCCTCCCATAGTTTTCTTTTTAGTTTATATGTCCAAACTCTTTTAGGCCAGCCTTCATGTTGATTATCTGCATATGATGATGTTATTTATATTCATGGTTTTACTAACCCACATACTTGCATGTATATGGTTGGTGTGTATGTTTTATATTTCTATTTGATGTGTCTGATGTGGTTGAGGGACAAAGTTGTAGTTACTTGCTTCCAACATCTACATGATTGACCAATCCCTTCCATTATTTGTTATTTATTTATACATGTATGTACATGCTTGTGTTTTATGCAGGATTTTAGGTACTAGACATTGACTTCCTTGAATTATCAGGATGAGCATCCCTATGATAATATCTCAATGGTAAGAGGGGGGATAATAGACATGTCCAAATCCTAACTTAAGTCATTTATTGTCCAAAAATAATAGACACGTATCTTAGTTATTACCCTCTAAATCCATCAAGGTGACGTCATTGGTGCTCCTCCTTTGTGTTTGATTTAATATTTTTTATGTAGTCAGTTTCTTCAAGTTTTGCATGCTTGTAGGTTTGATGTGATTTTTGTGTTAAAATAGATAAATATTTAATTTAAGTTAATTATGTAATTGATTACTTATATCTTATAAAATATTGGAATGTTAAAATATAAGGTTATCTAATTAATGAGAATTAATTAAATACCTATGCTCATTAAAATAATTAATTAAAAAGTCTAGTTATGGAAACTAGAGATTTAATTAAACATTAAGTCTTTAAATTATAATTTAAATGCATAATTAAAATGTAAATAATATTTATTATTAAATTGCATATTTCAAATATGCTAGAATTTTTAATTTAATTAAAAATTAATTGATATTTAAATGCAAAAGGAGTTAAGTGATTTTAATGTTGAGTTGCATATTTAGAAAACACTTTATTAAAAAATTAGAACTTTACCTTTTAAAATTCAAGTTGAGTGAATTGATAAAAATAAGAAATATTAATTTAATAAATTATTTTTACTCAATATAAGGTTGAGTTCCTTTTTTTTAATTCTACACGAGTTTTGGAAAAAACCTAGGTTGCCTAGTTTTCTTTTATTACGAGTATTTTGGTCATTATTCTTTACACGTAGGTTTACACATTTTGGTTCAGAGCTTGAAATGAAGGAAATTATGAAAGCTTTGAATTTTCAGTGTTTTTGGATTGTTTTCTATGGCTTCTTGCAATTGGTGGATTAAGGTAGGGTTTGAAACCCATTTAAAAGATTATTTACTTTGTGCCTGCTAGATTTTGTTGATAGTAGTTTTGTAATTCTTCTTTTGTATAAAATTTTATTTTGAAAGCTTTTTGGTTGAAGAAATCTTGTGATTGTGGAATTGTAAATACCTGGTATTTTTGTTAGAAATATATTGAGGAAAAGCCTTGTATTAAATCAGTTAGGGTTTATTTGTATTTGTTATTGAAATCCTAGGAAGTAAATTAAATTAAAATAGATATATAATATTGCATATGAGCATAATCTTTTTATAGAATTAAAAAGAAAGTAGTAAAGAATATATATATGCATGGAGATTTTATTTCAATACTTATTTAAAAAGTATATATATGCATGAGATTTTAAATGAACATTTTCTTAATAAGTCAAACTAGACTTTAGTAAACAAAATTGATTGTTCTTAAACAACTGAGACTTGTGTTATGATTTGACTACTTGGTATATCTATTGCCTTGTTTGATGTTATTTATTTGGGGAAATTATGTTGACTTTTAAAAATTGTATACGAGAGGTTTTGAAGTGTTTTTTTTGGTTGAAATCTTATTTTATGTGGAGAATATTTATAACCATTTTGAAGTCTCAATTGGATCATATATGATTCTGTGATATCTATGAGTGATTTCATATGTTGTTTTGTGTCTCAATCTTTATTTCAATTGACCAAAAGGGTGATGACCATTATTATGATTTAGTCTGATTTACTTGGTCACCTGATGTTCTCTACTATGATTGTTCTACATTCTGGATGATTATCTTTATGGATTATGTTACTCCATATTTGAATATGGATGTCATTGATGTTGTGATTATCGTTGGTCTTATGATATGAGACTCTATGGATTGTTATTGTCTTTGAGATATCCAGTATGGGATGGATGATCTATGGTAATGTCTATATTGAGATGGACAGTTTGATCCCTGCATAAGAAGTGATTTTCTTATTCCTGTAGACACGAAAAATTGGCAAAAGGCTTAAATCAATCAAAAGGTGCAACAAATCATCAAATAGCACAAAAAATCAATAAATGGAACAAAGGCAATTCAAATCAAAGGAAAATTCAATTAAATGATTAAATGATTAAATAAAGGCTTGAAAAGGGAAAAACACTATGAAATTGATTAAATTCAATTAATGACATAGTTGTTGAAATGAAAAATCAAAATGAACCTCTTACCCTTCATGGCTAAATTTAATTACTTTAATTAATTAATAAATACTAATTTCCCTCAACAAAGCAAAAAAGGAGACAAAATGGACACAAATCACTCACTTTTGTTGAAATGGTCCAGCCTTTTGAAACCATTTAAATGTTTGTCCACCCATTTATGGACAAAGCAAAGCCAATTGACCTTACCCAAGCATAACCATGGTTATCTCACTCTACCCCCTACCCTTGGGAAAATCCTATATATTGAAGGCATTTAGAAGCATAATTCATTCACTCCATATCTTTGAATTGCAGCAAAGCTCTATCAATTTGCATCCATATCACTTACTTGTCATTTGTCATTGCTAATTAGCTTAAATTGCATTGATCATAGTAGATTGTTCATCAAATAGAGCTAGAATTTGATAGAATAGATCTAAATTTGCATAACATATAGCTTAATTCTCATCTTTAGAGTGTCACTAGTGAGGATCATAGCTGAGAGCCTCATTTACCACTTTATTTTAGAGATCCATGAGATATTTAGATTAATTGTGCATTATTTAGATTAGTTTTCTTTGAATAGTGTAATTGTCTTTTAAATCTTGTTATTTCATGAAGGTGTAAATCACTCACACACAATTCCCACCAAGGAGATTAGGAGAGAAATATTACCACAATTCAACACACATCTTTCCCAACATACCTAAAACTATTCCCCTCATTTTTATCATGATGAGGACGATCCTTCAATATAGGTATCTAATGAACAATCAACAAAGTGTAAATAATTGGAAGTTCTTCAATAATTTATGAGTAAAGAATACTTGGATGAAGAGGTTGTTGGAAAGTTGGCTATACTGATGTATATGACTTAGTATAGTGATGACATTATGGAAACAAAGTCATATAACAGTTTGGAGTCAGCACACTTGATGGGAAGATCATAAATCACCTAAGTGTTGAAGACTGGATAGTGTACAGAGTTCTTGAAGCTCAAAGCATCAGCACATGTGTGTACGACCAAGTTATGGTGTGCGCCCTGGAAGTTAAGTTGGTTAGATTATATTCATGCTTAGTCTATGAGTGCATGATTAGATATGCAAGTATGAGAAAGATACAAACAGATGAAGTTACACAGCCAGTGTGTGCCAGTGAAGAATAGAGTAAGCAACCGACTGTTAGCATTTTGAGTATCGGTTATATTCTAATGATGTAAAGGCTATGTGCCTATTGTAATTAGGTTTCCGATATGTATATATGTTTGTTTGTAGACACGCTTGAGCCAATTCAATTGGAAGCGTTGTATGTAATAGGTTTAAGGGTTGACCTAGTTGTTTATCTTGTATGCACATATAAATATGAGATGTGCCCATTGTAATTGATATACAAGTTGACATAGAGTTGTGAGAAGTAGATCAAAAGTGTGCAAAGAAACTATGAGATGTATTAGAGCTTTGCTAGAGGTCAAAGCATCAGCGCATCAAAGGAACTGATTTGACAAGCAGTGTCACAGTGATAATTCATCCAATAGATATAGTGTGTATCTGAGATCATAAGGTTGTAGCCTTCACCACTTGAGAAGTGAGCTCTAGGATAGTGCGTCCACTCCCCTAACATAGACTATTTTAAAAGACTCCTAACAGGGTCCGACCCTTGACAAGGTCTACTGTACTTAATGCATTGTAAAGCAACTCCTAACAGGGTTAAGGATCTTCTAACAAGGATCATAAAACACTAGTATAGAATATTAGTGGGTGTCAATTCCCACCAAGGTTTTTACCTATTTGGGTTTCCCTGTAACCATATTGGTGTTATGTGTTGATTTCATGTTTCATGTCTATGTGGATGTTCATTTTAGTACTTAAGCATTTAAGTTCAGTTTAAAGATTAAGTAAAAAGATAAAATACAGTGAACACTGATTCACCCCCCCCTCTCAATGTTCCCATTCCTAATAATTGGTATCAGAGCTCTAGTCCTCAGCAAAGAAGTTTAACCACTTGAGGAGATCATGGAAAAATAAGAAATAAAACATCTAAAAAGAAATCTTGAAGCTTCTTTTGAAGACCTGGACAAATCTGAAAGAGAAACTAAAGAACTAAGGGAAAAACTCAATGATGCTCAAGGCTAAGGAAGGATTTGAAAGAATTCTCTACTAGTGATCTAGGGACAATGGTCAAGATGCTGAATGAAGAAAATACATCCTTAAAAGAACAACTTGAAGAATTTGATGATAAGCTGACTAACAATCAGGAAGTCTATGATGAATAGGTCAAAGAGAACCTTCAACTGAATGAAGAATTGAGGCAAGAAAACATGGAAATCTTAGAGCTAAGAAACAAAAAAGAAAGCTTGGAAACTAAATAAAAAGATGCTAAGAATCACATTGATAAAATACACATTAGTTCTGATTTGATAGAATCTCAGTTGTATGCAAGAAGAGCTAAAGGAGATACTAGCTGCATTGGATACAATGAAGCACAAAATCAGATTGACAACATGCGAGCAACAATGAAAGCACCAGAAGGCACCTCGGTTACTAAGTAGACTAGAAGTTAGACTAAGGATCATATTGAACCACCTAAGAATGAGTGCAATCCATTAGACTACACTTGTTATGCATGTAATAGGCATGGACACATAGAAAGGAACTATACAGAGGTAAGACCTTTCAATGGTTACTATTATTCATGCAATACATTTGGTCATAGAGCAATGAATTACAAGACAAGTCAAAAGAACAAGACTCGTAATCAAAGAAATCAAAATTAGTCAAATGTAAGAAGTTCTCAGAATGTTACATGTTAGATATGTAAATATAATGGTCACTCAGATAAATAATGTAAGATGGTGACTCATATCAATGCGCTGAGGAATATAAGGCCTCCAGTCATTTGTCACTCTTGTAATAAGGCTGGACACATCTCAAATTTTTGCAGATCAAGGATGCAAGGATAGGAAAGCCCTAAAAAGCCCAAAAAATTAGTTTTAGATCCCGAAGGAGAAGTCAATTTTGTGAAAGCTTCAGAGGATGTGAGCTTGATTTGGTCAAAAGAAAAGAAGGACAAGGTTGATGAGTATGTATTGGATGCATCCATAGTGGACGCACCCTCTACATCTGGATGAATGGCCCTCAGGGTCATAGGGGGAGCTAATTTAGCTCTAGACCCCTGCATGGCTGGTATACTCACTCTTAGAGTATGCGCCTTTTGACTTAAGCTTTTGAAGACTAAGGGAACCTTCGTGCAAGAGCGCACTAGCTAATTGTTTGCAGAATGAAAGATAGAAATTTCCAAGTGACAGCCTGGTTTACGCAACAAGCATTAATGGTAGAATTTCTACTTTAAAGTACACATAAGTTAGAAGATCTCTCATTGAATTTGAATTAAGAGCGATTGAAGAGTAGAAGAACCTTAGCAGTTGATTAAGAAGAATTGCAATTTGATTCTTCAATTGATTTTCTGTGCATTTGATCAGTTGCAGAAACCCTAGTTCGTCGCGCCGATTCAGAATCTCTTGAAACCTTTGTGATAGAGATACACAAGTAAGTGATGGCTACTCCTATAATATTTGATGTTGTAGAGAATAAAAGATATGTATTTAAGAGGAATCCATTTAAATCTATACTAGATGACCTAGAAGGTGCATTGTCCCACATGCCTATGGGCATTATGCATGTCAAGGACATTAGGGCATACATCTACTATAAGAAAGAACCAGTAGGATTGGACAGATTAAGGGTGCACATGGAAACTATGTTAAAACTAGATAAAACCTTCATGGATGAGTATGTGCAGTGGGATAATCACCCTATAGTGGAGTATGCTACGACATATGAGTTCTATGAATTAGAATGGATCAAGATTCTTTTGAGCAGGATTCATGATGACCTATTTTGGATAGGTGAAATGCTGGTCAAAATTACCAGTGACCTAATTCATGAGATGATAGGCCTCTCAATAATAGGTGCCATACTTCCAGTGGGTAAAAATGTGAGGAATATTGTTGAACAGACTTGCAAGTCAAGGAGTGATAGGCGCAGAATGACCATAGAGCCTATTGAGAAAAATGACATCAAATTGATGTCTATGATACTTGGATACAGGTTTCAACACACCAGTAGGGTAAATAATGTGTCTGCAACCACAATTCTTGCAACCATAAGAATTGTTAATGAAAATAGAGAGTTCAACCTGTGTGAGATCTTGCGCGCACAACTAATTGACAACATTAAGGTAATCAAGCATGATAAAACCAAGATATTCAAGTTTGGGTCCCTAATTATCTATATGTACTTCCATATTGTTAGAAAGGTGTTAGATTCATATCTAGATAAGACTATTCCTACCATGCCTCATATATCTTTCAAGGCATCTACAGAGAGCACTCTAAGTGACTATATGACACTAGAGTTGAAGACATTCAGGGTCAAAATGTAGATGAGGTACATGATACTAGATAACATTGTTGAGAAATACAGGGATACTATTTGTTTTATGGTTGAGACAGACACAACATGCATGGAGGTAGTTGAACCAAGAACAAATTGGATTCATCCACTAGGATATGAAGTGGAAGAACCTATTCTCGAGGCCTATGCTCAAGTTCTGTTGTCAACACCTAAAGACCCCAATGAGCCAAGATGGGGAACCTATGAGGAGAAGACAAGAGAGATAGATTCTAAACTGAACAACGCAACAACAAAAAGGAAGGTTGCTAAGGTTACCTCAAAAATCTTAAGAATAAATGGAGTGTCTCAAGCAGACCTAGACAAAGCAAGGGAACAAAATATTGCTTTGGAATTAGAGAGCGCAGATGAAGCAAAGGCAGAATTAGATGATCCTAAGCTGAAGAAAGTGAAGATTAAAAAATCTGATGAACAAAAGGTAAAATTGATGTTACTCCTTCTGCACCCAAAGAAACCATTGACCTTACTGCTCCTCCTAAGTATAAGGCAATGCCAAAGAGAAAGAAAGAGATCAGCATTGGTCATCCATCCTCAAGAGTAACAAGGAACATAAAGAACTCACAAGCACCTCCTGAAGTAAGTTTCAAACCTAGTCTCAGTGTGCTAAGTGCAAGAATAATTGATGAGGGAAGAATTGATCAAGTAGGAAAGTTTTATGAAAAATATAGTGAGATAGACAAATCTGAGATACATGTAATGATAGTCAAACACATGCTGAAGTTCAAGAAGACAATATTGGAACTTAAGACTATGATCCCTGACAATGTATGGAACATCCTAGAATTCCAAAAGAGACAAGCCATTGAAGAGGACTTAAGAATAAGGGAAAAGATTCTAGATGAAACTCTTCCAGTATGTTCCTTAGAAGAGAAATCTCTATTGTTAGATCTGGTGAAGCCACATCTCAGAACAAAGTCAAGGACTTTGCATATAATGGACAAGAACTATGATCTTATTGCCAAGGAAACAGAGAAGACATTCAAGAAAGTATTCATGAATAGGCACATGTATCCAGCTACTGTGACCACAACACAAGTACCCATAAAGGAAGTCAAGGTGGAAGAGCCCACTAATGCATCAATGACAGGTCCTCAGGATTCAGCGCCTACAGTGGAAACACAAACAAAGGTAGACAAGTCTGCGCCCATGAAAGAGTCACTAAAGGATAGCACCATTATCATTGATAATGTAGAGATAGCCATGGAAACCACTGACACTAAGTTAGATGAGTTTGAAGAAGCATTTGTAAGCACTCAAGAGCCAAAAAACTTATGCAGTAACACTCCTACTCATCAAGAAGAAATATTGATTGAGGATATAACAAATGAGAAAGAAGAAGAAAAGATGGAAGAAAAGAAAGAAGGAGAAAAAGAAAAAGAAGCTAAAAAACAAAACGAAGAAGAAGAGGTAAAAAGAAGTGAGAAAAAAGATGAAACATTAGTTGAACTAATCAAAGTAAAACAAGATGTGATGGATAGCACTCTCATCACTCCCTTAGCAACATTGTTGTCAAGTTTGACACCTGGCACAACCAGTTTGGATTCATGGGGAGAAGAAGACCTAATTAAGTTCAGTGTCTTAGCCATGGAGAAGGTGAAGGAGAAATAAGTGATGAGGAATCCCCTCCTTGTAGAATCAATGGACATCTTGAACAACTTGTTACCTATAGACAAGAAAGTGTCCAAAGTACACTTAGTTGATGATGTCAGTTTAGTGATTTCATAGTTCAAGGGAAACTTCTCTAGCCTGGAAGAATCTACATCCTTAGTTGCAGATGAGAAGTATATGAAGAAAAAGCTCAATGAATTGGTTAGAAACTATGCACTTGACCTAAGCTCACTAAATGCTGGTCAAGCATCCCTGAAGGAGTTTACAACAAAGGGAAGAAAGATCATTGCTGAATGTATGAACCAAGACAAGTTAACTGGTGATCTATACAAAAAGGTACAAGAGGCAGAAGTCATGATAGATAGCATAAGGAAATTAGTAGATGATCCATCTATTGATTTGAACATGTGTAACAATGTCTACCAAGGATAGTTAGACAAGATTGAGAAGGTAGAAAAAGAGATGATCAAGATAAGGGCTAGGCAGACTCATCTAAGGAATTCTCTTGCATCCTCATTAGACATACTAAATCAGAATATCAAGGAGATCGATGCCACCATGGTGACATATAATCAAGGTCCTAGCAATGATCTGGAGAACATGGAGAAGCTACAATATGCTTTACATGCCAATCTACAGATTGTAAATTCACTGATCACATTTTGGAAGAAGGAGATCCAAAATCTGTAGATTGCATATCCAGATGTTCTATCACAGTAAGTTTTTGTAGATTCAATTTTGACACACCTTTGTCATTAATGTCAAAGGGGAAGTATGTGTAGAATATGGATTACAAATATGTATAAGGAGATATAAGATAGAAAGATATGTATAGGGAGATATAAGACAACATTTTTTTGTATTAAGGACAGTTAGCAACTTGGCCATATTCCTTTGTTGCCATCAATTAAAAAGGAGGAGATTGTTGGAAAGTTGGCTATACTGATGTATATGACTTAGTATAGTGTTTTCATTATGGTAACAAAGTCATATAGCAGTTTGGAGTCAACACACTTGATGGGAAGATCAAAAATCACCTAAGTGTTGAAGACTGGATAGTGTACAAAGTTCTTGAAGCTCAGAGCATCAACGCAGGTGTGTACGACTAAGTTATGGTGTGCGCTCTAGAAGTTAAGTTGGTTAGAATATATTCATGCTTACTCTATGAGTGTATAATCAGATATGCAAGTATGAGAAAGATACAGATAGTTGAAGTTACACAGCCAATGTGTGCCAGTGAAGAATAGAGTAAGCAACCGACTATTAGCATTTTGAGTTGTGGTTATATTATAATGATGTAAAGGCTATGCACCTATTGTAATTAGGTTTTTGACATGTATATATGTTTGTTTGTAGACAAGCTTGAGCCAATTCAATTGGAAGCGTTATATGTAATAGGTTTAAGGACTGACCTAGTTGTTTATTTTATATGCCCATATAAATATGAGATGCACCCATTGTAATCGATATACAAGTTGACATAGAGTTGTGAGAAGCAGATCAGAAGTGTACGAAGAGACTATGAGATGTATTAGAGCTTTTCTTAAGGTCAAAGCATCAGTGCATCAAAGGAACCGATCTGACAAGTAGTGTCAGAGTGACAGTTCATCCAACAGATATAGTGTGTATCTGAGATCAGAAGGTTGTAGCCTTCACCACTTGAGCAGTGAGCTCTAGGACAATGCGTCCACTCCCATAATAGGGACTATTGTAAAAGACTCCTAACAGGGTCTGACCCTTGACAAGGTCTACTGTACTTAATGCATTGCTCCTAACAGGGTTAAGGATCTTCTAACAAGGATCTTCTAACACTAGTACAAAATATTAGTGGGTGTCAATTCCCACCGAGGTTTTTACCTATTTGGGTTTCCTCATAACCATATTGGTGTTATGTGTTGATTTCATGTTTCGTGTCTATGTGGATGTTCATTTTAGTACTTAAGCATTTAAGTTCAGTTTAAAGATTAAGTAAAAAGATAAAATACAGTGAACACTGATTCACCCCCCCCCCTCTCAGTGTTCCCATTCCTAACAGAGGCACGCCCTTCATTTTAAGAATGTAAGGAAGTTGATAAAGGAGATTCACATGGTGTGGATGTTCTACCTAGCATAGCTTACATAGTGGATGAAGACAATATGAATGTAGCTAGCAGATATTAAATTTATTGGATATACTTCTCTTAAAAACCAAGTTGATTATTCCAATGCTCATACCTACAATAATTCCCATTATTCCTACATATAAATCCTCCATTATGTATATTATTGTGCAAAAATGATAATATTATTTATGTTAGTAATAGGTTTAATCCTATAGATCAATATAGCTATGTGTCACTATCAACCGAACTTACTTTTTTTTCTTAAAACACTCATAAACCATATCCATCTTTCACTTAACACAATGTTCAACATACTTTCCATAATATCCCTTTAAACCCACTATCACATTAAAAACTTTTCACAAGATAGTTCATTTACTAGTGTCGCCATAGATCAATTTTTGAGAAATTTTTCATCATTCCAAAAGTATTTGGAATATATAACCCAATCACAATCAACTCTCCTATAATATTGTACAATTAGCCCACTTTTCAATTTCATTCTTAAGAATCTCATCCCACAACACATTGAGATGCCCCATTTTCAAAAATATAATGGTAAAGGTTATCCTTATATTGATGTGTCAAAGTTTACTGCTTTATGTAGTAATTTCAACTTAGAGGATGTTATTGTTGCAAAAAATCTCTATAGATCCTTAAGAGAAACTACCTTGGATTAGTTTTTATCTTTTCCTAACAATTCAATTAAATTTTATGAACAACTGATAAATCAATTCTAGCAATATTTTCAAAATAATATTGGGCCACAAGTACACATTAACTAGTTTGGTGCATTCTAAGAAAGGTGCGAAAGAGAAAGTAATTGGTTTTTTTGATAGATATCAAACTTTGCATTCACAAATTTCTTATTCTCTTATTGAATATGATTTTCAAAGAGTTTTGATTGGCAATTTTTAACAACATATCAGAGATAAGATGTTGTTTATGAAATATACATTCTTCATACACATGGCATAGCACTTCATGATTATCAACTTTTGATTAGTCACTATGACACTTCTTTATGTATTCATCCCGATGATAAATCCAAAGAGGCTCTATTAGGAAGTTCTCAAAGTTTTCATCATGTGAGTTTGGCCTCATAGTACTAGGATTCCTAAGGTGTCAAAATTTGTAAAAATGGCTAAGTATGGAAACCTACGTAGCCATTAGTTGACTCATTTCTATTTTGTGGTTGACTTATTTGATTATTAATCAAAAGTATCATTTATGGGTATAATAGCATGTTTTAACCAGCCCCATATCTTTTCCTTCATAATTTTACCACTTTCCTTTTCCCCTAAGGTATTATCAAATTTTCCTCGGGTTTGATGCCTTAAAACCCTTTGACCCTTTATTAAGTATTATTTTTCCACTTGGTCCATTGTAATATCCTTCGGTTGCCCCACTTCCCCACGAGTTTTCTATTTTTCTTTATTGATGCGGGTGTGTGGAGCCAACATTTTATGAAGGGTTTAAGAAACTCGCATCCCAACAGTATCATCTAAAATTTTATGAAGGGTTTAAGAACCTCTCCCCATGTCTAACCCATGGTCCTTAGACATTGAAAATTTCATAGTTCCTAATGTATTCATCGAGGTAGATCTGATTATAATTTTTTTCCAATTAATATAATCTAACATCAAGGATGGTAAGGAAAATAGAATGTCAAGTCCTTGTGGATATAAGTGAAATTATAACTATTTTAAGTTGTTTTGGCCTAACTAGGTAGGCCTTGATTGAGATTGATTTGGACAAGTTTGAAATAGATTACAAAAGGAAAATAAAAATTTGCAAAGAGAGAGGTGCCTCTTTTTAGGTTGAAGGATTGGGATCATAGAACATTCTTGATTTTACGATCTAAGGGTGAACCATTTCACGTTAATTTTTTTTAAAATTATTTAATCAAAACATATTATGAATTATGTTAGACATTGGGAGTGGATGCTAAGGAAAATTTCCTTGTGGGAATTATAATGATGATGGCAACAAAGATCCATCATAAGTATGTCAATATTGAGTATGATTTCCATTCATACGTTTGAAGGAAGAGTCATGAAGGGGTGTTGAGGGCTTTGGAAAGCCCTAGGGAGATCAAGTTCAAGTAATCTTCTCTACTTCTTAGTCTCATTTTGTATCAACAAAAAATGAAAGGAGCGATGAGCTCCAATTAAAATTTTATGACACCTAGGGGTGGCCTTATCTAGTTCAAAGGTGGTGTTACATTTGGGACTGGTAATATATGAGACTAAATTTTTTGTGGATTTCCATCAACATGTTGTAATGAGAATTATACATTAGGTAGGATATGGCTTAGAAAGAATACTACCCAAGGTCATGTGGATACTAAGACCAAAAGATCAAAGAATTGATGAGGGTGGGTGTTTCAATTTTTGTGATTGGTTCTTATTTTCTGATTAAACTCTTATTAGAATATATGGTTTCCACCAATCGCTACAACAACTGCCAATTTATGTTTCCCCAAGACTTTATTTCTTGGAATCTATGAGGCAAGCCTTATGGATGGAGAAAATATACATGTCTGGATAGAAAAAGGGATACTTTCTTCCAATGTCCACTAGATACAATGATCTTTCCATTGGTGACAAGGTTCTGGAAATATTGCAAAATTGCATCATTGAGAGATATGCTCTCAAATTCTAAGTCATGAGAGATTATGACCCTGAGGGAATTATGGAATAGGTAAAGAAGGAACTTTTGATTAAGGTTCATTTTTTTCATATTGTAGACTATAATGAGGATGTTATCAAAAAATGTATTTATATTGTAACTATATTGCAAAGAAGGAAAAAATGGGTCATCCTTGTGAATATTGAGAATGAAATGAGAAGTGTGGACTCTAATTATAAGGGGTTTTATTCATAGGACAAGAATGAGGTGAAGAAAATAGAATTGATGATGGACAACTTTGAGACCATATATGAATCCACATGCATAAGCCTATAATGGAAGTAGAGAAGAGTGTTTATGGCCCTCCTCTTTATTCTAGTAGGAAAATGCAGGTACATGCAATTCGGGAATCTACAAAAATTTCACCTCTACCAACACCTACAAGGTTTAAGGCTCAATGCCCCCATTGGTACCATATGAGATGTTAGTGTAAAAAGATTAAAATTATAGTGAGGTTGTAAGTGTCCTCAGATGACTCAATTATGATGTTGAAGAAGTGTAACAACCACTTAAACCCCATCCTCAATATAAAGGCATAAAATAGGATAATGGGGATGGAGTGAGTATTGGAAAAGAAATTCCTATGGAGGAATGTGATGATGAGAGAACTATATTTTCTCATGTTCTCTTTTCACATGGCAATTTTATTAATTCTCCAGAGTTTAAGGTGCTATGGCTGAAAGTGAGGGGACATACAAAGGGTATCCAAGAGAATACAATGTTAGACTATCAACTTGGATCATGTGACCCCAGGTGAAGCTCCAAAGATTGTCAAGTAAAGTATAATGCTACTAATCTTGGAATGGAATCTAGAAGAAATTATTTTGTTGGATTATATAAGAAAAAAAAGGATCCTCTTTTTTCTATAGAGTTTGACAAATAAGGAGGTCTTATAAGGTTTGGCTATCACCCCACCCTTAATGAAATTTCTCAATGGGTAAAAGAACCTAGCATCAATAGGCCTCAATTAGGCATTGGAGTAGAAGAAATAAGTGAAGATGGTGCTATAATTAAAACTTTAAAATATACCACTCAAGTATAGGCTGACACATTTGAATTACATTCAACCATTCTTATAAAGGATGTAGCATAATTATAATAGAAAAAAATTAGTACTCCTTTGGAAAAAAGAGTAGAGATACACGACTCTTACACCAAGACCCTTGTATAAAATTCTCAATTAAGGAACACGTTGGAAACCAAAACTATTACACCTTATATAGTGATGATTGAGCAGGTTGAGCCTTAATCTTTATCTAAGGAATTAAATGCTCTAAAAAGGAAGTTGCATGATGTACAACATCAATTGAAGATGAAAGAGGATGAATTGGCATAGGCCATGTTCTGATTAAGTAAAAATAGGATTTGAAAGGTCTCGAAACCTTGTACAAAGATTAGAAGATGTTCAATACTGATCAGTCATAAGAACAAAAGAAACCAACACAAACAAGAGCACACAACCCAACAAAAGATAGCAAAAAGAGACTACGAGGCAGAAAGAGGTAGATAAAGACAACATAGATAAAAGACAGCCGCTGAGAAAAAGCTAATTGATATCTAAAATTTTTGAAGCATGAACAAAAAGGAGGTCCATGTTACCAGTCGGGTCTTCCAGTTCCATCTCTTTTTTCTTCGTGCTTTCTCTAGTGCGGTTACCAATGCCCATATTCTTGAAGTCCTTAGTATCCTTCCCTCTATCGAGCTCCAATTTCTCCATGGAAGGTTTTCTTTGGTCATCAGAATGGTTAATAATATGGGCACTCTACTCACAGTTCTTAATAATGGGATTATCCAAATTTTTGACTTTCTCCTCTAGCAAGATAATTCTTTCCTTATATCTCTGGTTATCAGTATTGAGCTTATTGATATTCTGTTCCAAATCCATCACTTTGCCACCCATTTCGCCTAAAGCTTCACCTTTGCGGATAGCCTCCATCCAGTCCTCCAGACAAGCAGCCAAGGGCTTGTCTCCAAAAGTAGCACGTTTGATCATATTGGTAATCTTTTTCGAATCTTGGAGGTCCTCCTTGATGATCATAATGTCGTGAGAAAAAGAACCCAGGAAATGACCAAAGGAAATGATACTCTCCTTATGGTAAGGATCCATATTGCTGTCGGTAGTCTTCCTAAGAGGATCACTAGTCCCAGCCTGGTTGTTCAGGGTACTCATGCCGAAAGCTTTCTACTGTTCCTTACCTTTCTGATTGTCATGAGTGTCAGTTCTATCCTCTTTGTCAATATCATAGTCAACAGTGTTGCTTTTCCTTTTGTTTTTCTCTTTTTTTTGCAAGGTGTTCTCCTCTTCATTAGAAGAGTCAAAAAGCCCTTTTTTCTTGGACCCCCTATTATTGTCCATTTTTTTCCCTTTAATCCTAAGTCTCTTCCTTTTTTTACTATTCTGGTTCTCATGCTCATCCTCAGAATTAGGGTAGTTGTCATCAAGAATCTCAATTTTTCTCTTTATATAACGAACCCTACTATTACCTTTGCTTTTGCCTTTCTTCTTGTCTTCAGTAGTTCTTTCATCTTTCGTATCAGTCTTGAACATCCCATTGGAATCCTCATCCTCAGATTCCTCCTCATTAGGGTTTTTCCCTTTGCTGATAGGATGTTCAATGTCATTGTCTTTCAGCTGATTATAGAGAATGACCATGAGCCCCTGTTGGGAATCATGATCACCTTTTGGGTCATCCTGAAGACTCTTAATAGTGTGATTCAAAGAGCACATCAAATAATAGGGAATACCAATAAAATCATCATGCCTAAAATGATTCAGGATGACAAAATGGTGGTCGTAGGCTCTAGAAAACCTCCCATCAAGGGTTAAGTAGGTAATAGCAGCATAAAGAACAAAGCGCCAAGGTCTACTAATATTAGTAGGACTGATGAAACCACCAACCTATTTAACCATCCTAGCCTCTTCATCTTTGTTGTCTAGGAATTTCTCGGCCACCTTGTCAAAAAAGCTTCTGTCACAGTAAAATTTCATACCCTCCTTGGGAAGCCCCGTTGCATCAGCAATAAGGTCTTCATTGATATCAATCCATTGATTATTGAAGAGAATCTTACCATTCTTCCAATTCTTCATGAAATACTGAGTAATACTCGGATTACTACCCTTGATTTTCTCCATGTAAGCGCTGAAATTCCCCTTCTTAAGAATCTCCCAAGCCACTTTCTTTTGCCTCCATTCAGTACAGTTAACTGGTTCATATGTTTTCTTTCCTCCTCCCATATTTGAGAAAAAAACTTGACTTTGGAGTTGTTAGCAACAATCCCTTTAATGATATTTGTGTAAGTACCTGAGATGTTCAGAGCCCATAATCTGTGTAAGGTTAAATCATCTTTCCAAGTGGAGGCTTTGGAAATGATAGCAATAATTATTCTTTACTTTCCTCATTTTTTCCCCATCATATCTCAGTTGTCTTTCACTTCTCTGATTTTCGTAAGATCTCTCACAATGGATAATGGATTTGATCTCAAACAGAATATTGTCCTCACTCTGCCATTAAGTGACATCCCCTTTTTTGCAAGCATAGTTAGCAGCCCAGTCAGCCGCCACATTAGCTTCATGGTAAATGTGGGTTATAATGCAGTTAGACATAGTATTAATTTGATCTTGAGTAGCATTAATAATATTATCAATTGTCCACGAGGGGTTGGATTTCTTATTAAGACAATCAATAATATTTTTTGAATCTCCTTCGAGCCATAATTTACTGCAGTTATAATCTTTAGCCAAAAGGATACCCAGGTAAGCTGCCATAGCCTCATCAACATGGTTAGTCTGGGTGCCAATCGGGATAGCCTTGATAGCTTTACAATTGTCAACCTCTTCTCAGATAATTATGCCACAGCCCACAGTACTAGGGTTCCCCTTAGAGGCACCATCAAAGTTGACTTTCATCCATCCAGAAGGGGGGCAATCCCATTTCACTTCTTCTCTAGGATCTTTCTAGTTCTTATTGTTATTATAAATTCTCCATTTGTTAAGGATTTTAATGTCCTCTTCAACAGCATTGGTAGCTTTCAAATTCATACCTCTATAGTTTTCACTTATTAAACTTTTGGTTTTTTCAAACAGAATCTTGGGAGGGGTCTTGATTTCATGGAATATTTTGTCATTCCTCTCTTTCCAAATGGTCCAACATATGTGGGGCAAGGCATAATGCCATATACCTTTGATGTCTCTATTTCTAAAATTTCTATTCCAAGAATTGAACATTCCCTGCATGTCTTTGGGGAGCACCCACTTCAGGTTGAAAGTATTCAAAAAGAGAGCCCACATCTCCTGGGTGTAAGCACAATGGATAAAAAGATGGTTAGCAAATTCTTCTTCTTCCCTGCACAAAATACACATGTTAGTCAAATACATACCCCTCATCTTGATATTATCAAGAGTTACGATTTTGTTTTGAAGCATCAACCACAAGAAAATGTTGATTTTAGGAGTGAGACCTCTAATCCAGGCCTTGGCCCAAAAAGGAGTTAGGATGGAACTGAAGTTCTAGGAGTAGGTAGAACCAACGGAGAATTGACCATTAGGAGTATGCTTCCATATCAAAGAATCTTCTTGATAAAAAATAATAAAAGCATTAAGCATAACATTGAGAGTCTGAAGGTTGTTGTTAATCAGAGTAAGATCAGTCCACCTGCTGTTAATCTGGTAATTAGAAACTTTTGACCCAATTTTTTCTTTGCATTCAGCCATATATTGATTCCATTCAGGATTCTCAAAGAGAGGAGAGTCCGTCATCCAAGAATCTTCCTAGAAGTCAATATTGTCCCCCTTTCCAATTTTCCATTTAACTCCATCCCAAATGATACTTTTAGCTTTAGTGACATTTTTCCATATGCACGAGCCCATTATTTTAAGCTCAGAGTCCAAAAAGTTCCAAGGACTAGGAGTGTTCTTTTTATATTTGCTTTTCCATATAGTGTTCCATTCACCCTCCAAGTTGAAGCTTCTCCAGAAAATTTTAGACAAGAGGGAATCATTCAAATTCTTGATCCTTCTGATCCCAAGACCCCCTTTAGATTTAGGAGAACAAACCTTTTTCCCAGGAGACAAGAAACATCCCTTTCTTCTTCTCAACACCAGTCCAAAGAAAGTTTCTTTGGATTTTCTCAATAGTTTCAGCAAACTTGTTTGGGATTTGGAAGAGACTAAGAGCATAGATAAGAATACTCTGAAGAGAATTTTTAAGCAATTGGACTTTGCTAGCTTGGCTAAGGAGAGCACCTTTCCAACCAGCTAATTTTTGGCATAGGCCATGTTGATGGCCAAAGATCAGGTGATAATAGTGGTAAGGAAAACTCTTTTTCACCTCTTGAACACCATCTTGGACAAGTTAGAATATGTGTATAATTATTTTCTTATTATTTCCCAAGGTGCAATTCATTGTGATAATTTTTTAAGAGAATTAAAAGGTACTATGAGACTTGGAAGATTTAAAGGAATTAAAATTTAAGATTTGGCACACAACTGATTCACCCCCCCCCCCCCCCCCCCCTCCGCTCTCAGTTGTGTTGGTGCATTGTTATTGCTAACACTAAGGAGTTTTCTCCATGGCTAAACCCACTCTGCTCACAACCCCATTTGTAAAACCTTCAAAAAGTGTTGTTCCTTATGAAATGTTAATTAGAAATCCCTTAAGCTCATCAATTGATATGTAGGTGATATTTTCTACAAGTCAAATTGTGATATTTCTATCAGGATTCAACTGTGTATTTTTTAATTTAAACTCATTGATCCATGTTTCATGAGTAGCAGTTCACATAAACCCCTCTCTCACGAGAATGAATGGAACACTTACTAGTCATTACATCTAGATGATGCTCACAGAGGTGAAGCACAAAGACTTCTCAAGAGGTCACCCATCCCAATACTACTCCATCTCGAGCACCCTTATGAACCATTCATTGGAAAGCCCCTTAAGTTCATCAATTGATGAGTAGGATATATTTTCCATGGCAAGTCAAATTGTGATATTTCTACCAGAATTCAACTGTGTAGTTTTTTGAGTTAAACTCATTAACTCATGTTTCATGAGTAGTGGTTCACATGAACCCATCTCTCATTAGAATGAATAGAACACATAACACTCATTTCATCTAGGTGATTCTCATAGTTAAATTTTGATAGAAATATCATAATTTGACTTGTTGTGGAAAATGACTCCTATTGATCAATTGATGAGCTTAAGGGGCTTTCCAATGAATAGTTCATAAGGCACAACACTTGCTGAAGGTTTTTCAAATGATATTGCAAGTAGGGTGGGTTTAACCATGGAGGAAACCCTATAGTTAAGTGCGCTTGAGATGGAGTAGTATCGGGATGGGTGATCTCCTGGGAAATCCTGATGCTTCACCTCTATGTGCATCTCATATATGTAATGAGTGTTAAGTTTTCCATTCATTCTCATGAGAGATGGGTTCATGTGAACCACTACTCATGAAGCATTGGTCAATGAATTTGACTAAAAAATCTACGTAGTTTTATCTTGATAGAAATATCATAATTTGACTTACTGTGGAAGTTATCTCCTACTTATCAATTGATGAGCTTAAGGGGATTTGCAATGAATGGTTCATAAGGCACAAAACTTGTTAATTTTTTGTAAATAGAGTTGTAAGTAGAGTGGGTTTAATTATGGATAAAACTTCGTAGTTAAGCGTGCTTGAGCTGGAGTAGTACTGGGATGGGTGACCTCCCATGAAGTCCCGATGCTTCAACTTTGTGAGCATCACCTAGATTCAATGAGTGATAAGTGTTCCATTAATTATCATGATATATTGGTTCATGTGAACCACTACTCATGACAAATGGGTCAATTAGTTTGAATTAAAAACCTACACAATTGAATCCTGATAGCAATATCACAATTGACTTGTTATGGAAATATCTCCTACTTATGAATTGATGAGCTTAAGAGGCTTTAAAATTAGTGGTTCATAAGGAACAAAACTTTGTGAAGGTTTTTCAAATGGGGTTGCAAGAAGAGTTAATTTAACCATGGAGGAAACTTTTTAGTTAAGTGTGCTTGACATAGAGTACTATTGGGATGGGTAACCTCACGAGAAGTCTCAGTGCTTCACCTTCATTTGAATCACCTAGATGTAATGAGTGCTAAGTGTTTCATTCATTCTAATTATATATGGGTTCATGTGAACCACTAATCATGAAATTTGGGTCAATGAGTTTGACTCAAAAAACTACACAGTTGAATCTTGATAGCAATATCACAATTTGACTTGCTGTTGAAAATATCTCCTACTTATCAATTGATGAGATTAAGGGGATTTCCAATTAATGGTTCATAAGGAATAACACTTGTTGAAGGTTTTGAAAATTGGGCTGCAATCAAAGTGGGTTTAACCATGTAGGAAAATCTATAGTTAAGCGCACTCGAGATAGAGTAGTACTATGATGGGTGACCTCCTATAAGTTTTGGTGCTTCATCTCTTTGAGAATCACCTAAATGTAATGAGTGCTAAGTGTTCCATACATTCTCATGAGAGATGGGCTCATGTGAACCACTACTCATGAAATACGGGTCAATGAGTTTGACTCAAAAAACTAAACAACCAAATCTTGATAGCAATATCACAATTTGACTTGTTGTGGAAAATGTCTCCTACTTACATTTTTATTTTAAATAGCATGTAGTAAAAGAAATAAATGATGAGCAGTAGACAAGTCTAAATACAAGGGACATGAGAAAAATATATATCTATTCATTAATGAGTTTGTATTTTTAATATACAAATTAATTCTCTTTTGCATTCATTATTTATGCTTTTGTTATATAGGAAAAATTTTAAATTTACAAAAATAAACTTTTCATTTCCATCTCTAGTGCAGGTCACATTGCGAGAACCCAAGCTATCCCTAGAAGAGTTGTTCCCACTATGTCCAGTGCCTCTTGACTCATTCCCTAAGCCAGAGATCTCCACATCTTGTGCATCTCTAAAGGTAGAATCCCACCACTTATTAAAGATAACTAGTAGCTAAAACTCTTCTAACCACTCCATGTCTAGGTCTTCCTCTGGATCCACAAATTTCTTTAGGAAATTAACCCCATGTTGGGCATAACATCGATGCATAGAAAGAAGCCTAGCACAAATTTAGAAAATAAAAGACACCCATGGCACCTCTATCGCGTTCTCTAAGAAATTACTAATGTATTTTGCTAGTAGTAATCCAACCCCAAAATGGGTGGTTCTTAGAATATCTTCTAGACCCTCATAATACTCCCTTCCAAAGACCCCAATAATGAGGAATTCGATAATATCCATAGGATCCCCTAAATCCAATAAAGAACTAATGAACATAGAATACATATCAATGTTAACCCTATAGTGATACTTTCTATTTAGGAAATCTTCACTGAGAAGCCATTTTATGGGAGCAATAACTAACTCAGCATTAATGCAAATCAATTTTATGAGAATACTATCTGTAATGTGACCTAAGAAACACTTTTGCGACCTAGGGGTGGTAAGCCTAATAGGTATATACATACTTCTCTAAGCTCATGATACCCTCACAATCAACACTTAAGACTTACTAAATTGTCACAATTGTGTGTCATCTTATGATAGTGATGCCCTTTTTATAGAAGATAAGGCCTTTTCGCACACACAAGAATTAAATCTTCTTGCATGAAGTTATTCAAGCAATTTAAAGTATCGAGGCCATTTTCCAAAGATACCAATTTCTTTGATCTTGATTAGTGTTATCTCTTTTGGTTGTTGATAGTGTTGTCAGATGAGGTTTTGTACTCCTTGATCTATTAAAAATTAGTAAATGCATTTATTTCTAACTTGGTATGAAAGATTATTTTTCATATTCTCATTTTATTGACTTTGTTTTTGAGATAGGTGGCATAAATAGTTGTCATTTCATGTTAATCATATTATCCAGTAGGATTTTGTCACAACTCACATTAATTACCTAGAGTAAGTAGATGATATATGTTTCTAATATCTTGCTAAGTGAAAAAATCAAGGGCTATTCCGCTACCACCTTGGCAGCCAACCTAAAGAAATAACTTTATTGTCAACTTTCAAACAAAGAAAAACAAAAATCAAAGCATTTAAATGCAAAAATATGCAATTTCAGGGTATGATAATAACTCTATCGGGGCTATGTATGCCTAATTGAAAATAAATAAATGTTAGTGGATTCCAAGGTGATATCCTTGTTAGGGATATGAATACTTGATTGGAATCAAGGGCCTGTCCAATTGGCTTTGGAACAAGTTGCACCTAGGTAGCTTAGCAAGCAAGAGAAAAGTACCTAGTCTTCTACTAAAGGGAAGGATGAATTAATTGCACACACAAGAATCTATGGATAATTTCATTTTTATTATGATTACTATTAACCCATCTTTTGAAAACCACTGTTCATGAATTGTTGAATATCAATCATAAGGTTATATTCCAAGGGTTGAGATGGATGCATTTACTCTTTTCTCTGGGTATAGGGTGATGCAGGAGCATCAAGACATATCAAGATGCCTCATGAAGATAAAGAAGAGAAAGTGAAGACCAAGGAAGTGAATTGGAATTTACTAAAGACAATAATGGCCTTTGAAGGCTTCGGAGGCAATAAAAATAATAAAGTTGTAAAAGATCCTAAAGGGCCTGTTAAGGACCTTTGGATCCTAGATAGGGAAAATGAGAAAAATTGATAAATTTTGTGTATAAATATGCTTAGGAGTCTAATATGAGTTTAGAAATGCTTAATATATCCTAGAGCATCTTCTTGATAAGTTTGGAGAGTTATTTTAATGTTTTATGCAATAATATGTGAATTGGTTGATTCAAATATTTGAATCCCAACGGTCACTTGATTTAAGAGGGAATTACAATTTTGGGAGTTTAATAGTTATTTAGGAAGTATAACCAATTGAGGAAGGTATAAGGAGTTATAAGGAAGTTATTAAAGTCAAGTTTTGTGTATGGTACAACAAGCATTGCAAGAGGAATTGACTAGTTTATGGACTATGTCCATAAATCAATAAAAACTAATGTTTTGTTGTTGCTTGGTTTTGATTTAACATTGTTTTGGAATTCCATTTTTTTTTTAATAATATAAATTCAATAAGGAAATTATTTAATTTTTTTACAGTTCATTGTTACATGTTTTAAAGCCCACTCAATTGACTGATTGTAAGAACAAGGTTGATTGGTTCAAAAAAACTGAGTTTTACTTGTGATTTTGAGTTAAACTAAATGATGGATCATCATTCCATGAATGATAAAAACCTTATTCTCATGGAGTGATTTATCCTTGATGTGTAAAATACAATTCTAACTAGTTTATGTGCATATGTTGAGGTATTGGTTGGTGATCACCGAGAAGAGGTTGTTGAAGGATCATTGAAATGGTTGGTTGAGAGCAGCAGTGAGAGATATTCTTGAAGGAGATACCTTTTTTTTATATGTTTTTTTATGTCTAGATACACCCTACCTATGGTGGATCCACCCTTGGTTTATCCTAGAAAGGAGTGGAAAATAATTTATTGAGAGTCCCTAGTTTTGAGGCTTCTTTATGAGCAATTTGGGGCTTTTGCACTTGGAATCATCCAAGGCCAAAATTTGTGGTATATTTGGTGGTTTGGAGATATATTAAGAGACTTTATAAAGTCTTGGAGTTAGGGAGTGAAAACCATTAGTAGTTCCTTTGTCTCTTTTGTGCATAGTTGCAGGGTATAGTCTAAAGGATCTTGTTATCTGTCCAAAACAACATAGCTTAATTTTTGCATATGTTTATGTTAATCAAAAAGGGTATTTGAAAAGGTGATTTTATTGTCTAGTGCTTTTGAGAAATCTGGAGTAAAGTTGTGTTTTGTGTCACTACTGACCTACAAGGAAGGGCTATTAGGCCTACTTGACAAATGGTGAGTTTGGGGTGTTGGGTTTTCTTGTAAACCTTAAAACTTGCAAAATATTGTTGAATCCACCTAATATAGGTTATAGACATCCATAAAATCCATTTGGAATAGGTGTGTTCATTTTTGTTCATTTTAATGCATTCTAGCCTTAGGGGTTACTAAGTAGTGTCTAAACCTCTCAAAGGTTAATCCTTCATTTTCATCATTCATTCCTTCACCATTGATATACCTCTACATCAGGTGGTATCATAGCCTTAGGGAAAGGTTTGGGAAGAATTTTAAAGATTCATGGCACCTAAGAATCAAATGGATAGAGAGATTGAAGAGTTAAAGGCATCACTAGAAAAGAAAGAGAGAGAGAATAGGGAGCTAGAAACAAAAAATAAAAGAGAAGAGAGGCAGATGGGGAGAGAAAGACTTCAATTCCTTGAGAGGATATAAGCCTTGGAGAAAGAAATAAGATAACCTAGGAGGGAATAAGAAGTTCATGAGGAGAACCATGAAGAACAAGAAGAGTTCCATGGAGGACAAGAGACTAGGGATCATCGAGAAGAAAATGATGTTGATGAGAGGAGGTTTATCAGATTGATAAAGGAAATACAAGGTACTGGAAGAAATAACAATGTAGATTTACCAATCTACCAAGTAAATATGGACACTGAAGAAGTGCTTGGTTGGGTAGAGGCCCTTGAGAACTACTTTGATTTGGAGGATGTAGAAGAAGAAAAGAAGGTAAAGATGACAAAGGCAAGGCTGAGAGGTGCAACACTTACTTGGTGGACAAGTATTCAGAATGAGAGAATAGCAAGAGGGTTGAACAAGATCACAAATTGGGAAAGAATGAAGACCATGGTTAAGGGACAATTTTTGCCCTCAGATTTGGCTATATACAAACAAAGATGAGAAGGAACAATTTGAAGCAAAGGGACATGGACATCATTGTTATCTCTATTTGAGCATTAAGTATTGTCATTAGTGTCAAAGAAGATCAGTCAGTTACCTATGCTATTTAGTCGGTAAAAGCAAGTACTACAAGTTACATATGCTAGTCAGTTAACTATATAAGCCTTCATACCGAGTAGTCACAAGGCAGTACCGAGAACTAAAAGGAATTAGTTTGAACCAAGCACCATAGTAGTTTTATGGAGCATCAATGTATACTAACACTGAGAGTCAGTAAAAACTGAGTGAGCAGACTAGATACCGAGCACCAATGTATTTACCGGGCAATCTAGGAAGCGACATAGTAATCAATTTTGCAACATTTATATATGAAAATGATTACAAAAAAATCATAAAACATTTTACCAAGATCAAGGATAATTTATTATAGATGTAATCATTAAATATGATGATGATCTCTATGTAATTGTTAGATCAAGGTTATTTTTGTATACCGTAGATCTTAGGTTATTTTCCTAAGATTATGTAAACCTAATTAGCTCATGAAGAATAAGCGGTGATGAAAATCATAGCAGTATGCTATATATTTGTATTTCATTACATTTTGATATAGAGAGTCTTGATAAGTTTTTGACACAAGAATATGAAGGACAAGCAGTCGCTTTAAAAAAATTAGTTTTCAAACAAGGTTGAGCAATATTCAGAGATATTCAGTCAAGGCTACCGAGCAATACAGAGGAACAATATCTACACATTAAGGTGATATATATTGATATTTCATAGATCTATTTCAAACAAGCATAAGTTGTCATTTGTAGATACTTTATGTTATTCTCTAATCATTGTAACAGAGTTGGCAAAATCTCTTAACAGAGTAGACCTAACAGTCTTTTGTAAATCTCTTTACCGAGTACACACTCAAGTAGTGTTGTTGAAATCCTTTAACCAGGTAGATCTAGTCTATCTTATTGTTACTCCTAATAGGGTAAGATCATCAGAAGTGATCACAACTTGTAGCCTTCACTGGCATACTTAATTATTTGCAGTAGTGAAGAATTTGTGGGTCTCATCCCCAACACAATTTTTACCTTCTCACAAGGGTTTCTGTGTAGCCAAAATACTTGTGTTATGTGATTGAATTGTTGTTTGTTTTCATGCAATTTACATTTACAAGTTAATTGATTGAATGATGCATACAATGGATTCAGTTGGATAAACTAGTTTACTACTGTTTGCTGATTAAGTTTAAAGTTAAAATTTTTTGAGGGTATTGATTCACCCCTCCCCTCTCAGTACCTTATCTCTCCATTCCAACAATTTGTATCAGAGATCAGATTTCTTATTGGATGGTTTAACCACTGAAGAGTAAAGATATAATCATAGAGAGATACAAGTTGGGCAAAACTATAGAGAATCAAAAGATTCAGATACAGATGTTTATTGAGAAATTCAAAAAAGAAAAGGATACATTGAAGAAGTTACTAGTTCAGAGAAAGAACTTGGCTATTTTGGAAAATGAGACTAATTACCATGAAGAAGAGATTGATGACTTATTTGATAATATTGGATCTAGTTCAGGTAGTATTTCTGATGGTTCTGAAAGTGCAATTTTTTATTTGTCTGATAAAAATCTTCATTTGATTGAACAAGTGAAAGCCTTGTAGATCAGTCAGGAGACACAAATGGTGAGAATGATTGATGTAATAAAAAATGCTAGAAAAGAAGAACAAGAGAGAAACTTGGCTGTTGAAGATAGAAGACAAATGACTGAACAACTACAAGTAAAAGAAACTGAGATACAAAGACTCACCAAGCATCACTTCAAAATATCCAATCAGATGATTATTGTAAACTAGGAGATCAACAGAGTAAATGGAGAGTTGTCAAGAAAACTTGAAGATATTGGAGTACTCAGGGAAGAAAATGAAATATTAAGAAATGAAGTGAAGATGCAGCTAGAACACAATGAAATGATGAAAAAGGCTGAAGACAGTTCTAAGAAAATTGATGATTTTCTGATTATTCAAAGAGGACTTGGAAGCACTACTGGATTAGGCTACACCGAGAAAGGAGAATCATCCAAACAAACTGAATAAATGAATAATAATCAAAATTAGAGACCTAAGACACTGACATGCTATCACTTTGGAAAACTGGGACACACTTCAAATGTTTTCAGGAGTAAAGCACAAGGTAAACCAAAAACCACTCCTAAGTTTAATGGTCATTACTATAACTGTAACAAGTTTGGACATCAAGCATATGAATGTAGATCTAAGTTGAATAGGACTTCTAACAAACCTCACATGGAGAAACTCTATTATACTTGCAAAAAGCATGGACACACCTCACAAGAGTGTAGAAAAAAGATGAAGCAAGTATGGACACCGAAAGGATAGAATAAAACCTATCAATCGAGAAGACAAAACATTGCTTACACTTGGGATTATAACACATGGGTTAATTGCATAGTGTGTGTAAGGTATGGAATTATTGCAGCTAATTGCATGAGGAAGAGATGGGTTGGAAACTCTTGAAGCTAGACAAGAACTGGTATGGCATGTTTGCACTGTCACAAAGTCGGTCATCACCTAAGTAAAGATTGCAGAGACCGAGCACTAGAAGAAAAAATATTTGAAAATGGAAATACAATTGCAGATATCATGAGGGTAAGAAACACTATGTGAAGAAAGGCATCAAATGAGAATTCTAAGTCAAGCAATGCAGTCGGTGAAACCTCATCCATTGGATTGGGTGACATCGGCACCTCCACCTAAGTTGAAAAAGGTATGTTAGGAAATGATAATTCAAATTGATCAAATTTTACATATAGTTCCTTATGTTAGATTGTGCACATACCAAATTTGCATGAATTAAGATACATTATGGTTTATAAGTTTTGAGCTTACAAAGTTATACAGTCGGTATATGCTAGATCGAGTAAAGAGTTACCCGTTGGTGACTATTATGCAAGGTTAACTAGGTATCGGTACTAACCGAGTGGAAAGTTATGTGTTAACCGAGCTGTTGATATTTTGTGATTATCACCAAGTTGACAGTTGTCACCGAGCTGTAAGTAGGTCAAGCATTTATTGCTAGTACTTTGAGTGGGAATTTGAAAAATTTATAAATAGACGAAGATTTTAGTTTATTTATTCACCAAGTGATTTTGAAGAGCAAAGGATTTTCAAAGAGCGATTTAAGAGCTAAAGATTTTCAGGAACATTCAAGTGCAGATTCAATCTTCTGAGCGAGTTCATCGTTATTTCTAAGTAAGTAGAGTTACTACTAAGCTGATTCATACTACTTACCAAAACCCTAAAGTAAAGAAAAAATGGTGTCCGCTTCAAATGTAAACAAATCTAAGTTGGCAGATGAGGAGGAAGTAAATTTGATAGTGTCTACAACCTACAATGAACCCCGATTCAAACTTCACCAAGAAGTTGCATCCAAAATTGATTCAGTGGGAGCTTTTTCAAGCATACCCCCTAGGGTTCTGTTAGTTGAAGACGTAAGATCATACATTCACTGCAAGATTGGTGAAATAGGATACTTTGATATGTATGCAACTTATCAGAAGCTTTGCGGAGAAGATGGTAAATTGAAACCTGAACAAAAACCACTAGAAGTATTAGGTTTAACGAATGTCCTAAATTTTTTGAAGCATTTTAAGAGAAAATGGATTAGGGTTATTCTTATTTGGTTTCATGATGGAAATTTTTGGTTGGATGAACCGGTAGAAATTACAAAGAAGATTATTAATGCGGTCATCGGGTTTCCTACCACAGATAAAGTGAAGGCAATCCACAGTGCATAGAGAGCAGATATTGAGAAGAACACCGGAGCTAAATGGGATGACCATGCACTAAAGATTCATTCAATACAAGACTAAGAGGTAAAATATGTAGCGCATGTCATCAGTTAAAAAATATTTCAGTCGAGCAGACATAACAGTGTTCCTTGTGGAGCTGTTGATATTGCATACCAAATGATTAAGAAAGGTTAGCAGTTGGACCTAGCTGAGCTTATATTGAGGCAAGTTGAAGAGAACATGAAGACTATCTGGTCGGTGAAGTCCAACACATGTAAGTTTGGATCCCTACTAGTTTTCATATTCTTTTATGTGCAATGATTTTTCCTTTTTGTCGGTAATATAGAGTGGTCAATCAACAAGTCGGTAATATCATAGATTTCAGATTTGATTAAGGGCTTGGGAAACAATCTTAATAAGGTCTTAAATAATTACTTTGAACAATTCAAGAGTAAAATGAATTCTCATAGCAGAATTCCCATTCAACTAGTAGAAGACTATGAGTGGGAGATATGTTTTCTTGTGGACACCAACCACACATTGATAAAGGTTGTGGAGCCTAGGACTAAATGGTTAGCACCTATGGGATACAGGATAGATATTAATTTTTCTTCTAAATCAATATAGGCTTTATTGGCTACTCCCAAGGATGTAAAAGAAGAAAGGTTTGGAACATATGAAGAGGCCAAAACAAGAATAAAAACAGGCCTGGTTATTGATAAGATAACAAAGAAGTCAAGAAAAATGATGAAGACTCTTTTAGAGAAATTTGGATATGATTCTGGATCATCTGATAGTACACTAGTTGAAGCAGCAACCAAAGGTCAGTTGATGCTAACTGACAAGCCACATCACAGTGAAGAAACCGAGTCAGATAAAAATGTAGACTCTACACCGGTTTCCCCTTCACCAACTCTGAAGAAGAAGTAGTTAGATGTGCAGACAAGGGCACAAAAAAAGTCTACAACTGCAACCTCACATCCACCAAAGAAATGAGTTGTGAAGATTTCAAAACCAAAGGCAGCAACACTGACAAAGACTTACACAAAAAGAGGTACTCATAAAACTACTATTGAAGCCCCAAGGAAAAGAAGAAAGTTGATTAGGGGTAAAAATGATTTATATGATGAAGAAGACAACAATGATCAATTTAAAGTTGTTAGTATTAAGAATAGGTCAATTGATGAGGTAGCAGAAGATATAATTGAGAATGGTGAACTTAGTGATCTTGAAATTAGTCGGTTTTAACTCCTGTCAATCGAGGATTAGAATAAACTTGAGGAGGCAATAATCTAGATGATGATTTGATTCAAAAGAGTTCCCATTGAATTTTCCAAATGTCTACCTAAGGCACTAGAAGAAATAATTTCACAAAAATGGTCCTATGCCTTGGACACCAAGAAGAGAATGAGGGAACAATCCCTAGTTCTGGCAATACCTCAATTCATAGTCCTTGAAATTGAAGAACACATGAGAAAATATGCAAAAAGATTGAGAGTAAAGAACCGAGCATTGCAGATACTTGATGAAAGTCTAGAAAATATAGATGAGAATAGTTGAAACTCATCTAGACTTCAATAGTTGCAGCCCGAGAGAAAACTGAAAAGATTGCATTAGGCAAAATTTCATAGAAGAAGCTAAAAACAAAAGGGAAAGGACTTCATATTGATGATGCAGACCTGGCACTAAAATAAGATAAGATAGATATATCAGATACCAAGGTACCTGATACTACAGATGCCACAGAGGAATTGAACTTCTCATAGGATGCACTGGATCTAGCTGAGATCCAAATCATAGATGACACCACACTTGATGTACTCATTGAGGACATCACAAATGGTGATCCTGATGACAGAGATGATGATGTTGTGACTATTGTTGGAGCACAAACATAAGATGAAGTTACACTTACTGAGCCAATAATAACATCTTTATCGAGAGAACTTCCTATTCTGATGGAAGCCGTTGAAATAGTCTCTAAGGAGAAACCCAAAGGCTCAATCCCAAAGAAACCTATGGATACATCAAGGGATCAAGGAACTAACACACCTGTAGAGACAAATGAGCCTAAGGAAAAAGAGGCAAAAGAGACAGAAACAAAGGGCCAAGATGACCTGAAGGAAACCAAGGCAACCCCACCTGACACTACATCAGAGGCTCCATCTTAGTCAACTGACACATAGGTTACTAAGGAGTAGAAAGAGGAGGATAATGTGTCAACCGGACATGAAACACAGTATGTTGAGGACAAATAAATTATTCCATTTTTCAAGAGCTCACCTCAAGATCCAAAGAAGAAGAAGAAGAAGAAGAAGAAAAATGAAAAAGGGCCAGTCACACTTAACGAAGTCATTGTTATATCGGAATGTGACCCAGGGACCCTAGCCCCGGATGAACTAAGAAAATATGGGGAACTTTGTACAAGGAAAGCAACTCAGGAGAAGCTGAGAAAGGAATGCAAGAGTAAGGAAATTTTAGAAAATGTAAGAGACATCTTACAACAAGTTGTATCTGAGGTACAAATCAATGAAGATACACCAATTATGGACCAACTTACTACACTTGCACAAGAAATCAATACCCTAGACATTGAAGCTGAAAAGAGAATTGAAGAGAGGGTAGAATAAAAAATATAGGACAAATTAGCAAAGAAAATCAGCTGGGAAGTGACAATAAAGAAGGTAACATTATCTGAGGTAATCATCGACATCCAATCTATTACTCAGATAATTATTCAGATGTTGGTAAAACATTGCACTCTAGAAACCTTCACTACTGAGATCAGTGAGAAGATAAAATAGCTGGATACCAAAATCCAAGCCAGTGCACAAGAAACCTTAATCGAGCCAAATAATTTTACTAAGCATATACTCAAAGTTCAAGAACTTAGGTGGTTAAGAGAAGATTTGAGGAAGTAGGAGGACAGGATAAGTGACCAAGTCACTGAGCTACAAACAGAGTTGCTTCCCCATCTTAAGATTTTTGAGAAGCATATAGTCAAATAAAAATCTTTAGTTGCAACACCAGAAATATCTGTGTTGGAAAATATCTTTGACATGCATGCACAAGTCGGTCTTGAGCACATTTCTCAAACCAACTTGAAAGAGGAATGGGCCAACCTCTTGGATTCTTTGAAGAAAACCCACCAGCACATATTTGATAAAGTGCAAGTACACAATTTTTGAGTTTGGCATTATTATCAAAAAGGGGGAAAACATAATGTATATGCCAAATTGTGTAATTATATGACAAGTGTACTACATATACCGGGAGCATGCACCGAGGGGGAGAATTTTTTTTATAGAAAAGTTATCTATGTATATATGGCAGAGTTAAATTGTTTTTGAGATATCAAGTCTATATACATTATAGATTTTGATATTAATGCCAAAGGGGGAGATTGTTATCTCTATTTGAGCATTAAGTATTGTTATTAGTATCAAAGAAGATTAGTCAGTTACTTATGCTATTCAGTCAGTAAGAGAAAGTACTACAAGTTACATATGCTAGTCGGTTAACTATATAAGCCTTCATACCGAGTAGTCACAAGGCAGTACCGAGAACTAAAAGGAATCAGTTTGAACTGAGCACCAGAGTAGTTTTACTAAGCATTAGTGTATACCGATACTGAGCATCACTAAACACCAAGTAGACTAGATACCGAGCACCAGTGTATTTACCGAGCAATATTAATAGTGTTTACTGAGCAATCCAAGAAATGTCATAGTGATCAATTTTGCAACATTATCTATGCAAACGGTTACAACAAAATCACAAAATGTTTTACCAAGATCGAGGATCATTTATTATAGATGTAATCATTAAATGTGATGATGATCTCTATGTAATTGTTAGATCTAGGTTATTTTTGTATACTATAGATCTTAGGTTATTTTCCTAATATGATGTAAACCTAATTAGGTCATGAAGGATAAGAGGTGATAGAAATCATAGTAGTATGTTATATATTTGTATTTCATGACATTTTGATAAAGAGATTCTTGATAAGTTTTTGACATAAGAATACGAAGGACAAGAAGGAGATCTTGAAGCAAACAGTCATCTTCAAGACATCATTTTTCAGACAAGGTTGACCAGTATTCAGAGATATTCAGTCAAGGCTACCAAGTAGTACAAAGGAACAATATCTATGCATTAAGGTGATATATATTGATATTTCATAGATATATTCAGACAAGCATAAGTTGTCATTTGCAGATACTTTATGTTATTCTCTAATCATTGTAACAGAGTTGGCAAAATCTCTTAATAGAGTAGACCTAACAGTCTTTTGTAAATCTCTTTACTGAGTACAGACTCAAGTAGTGTAGTTGAAATCCGTTAACTAGCTAGATCTAGTCGATCTTATTGTTACTCCTAACAGGGTAAGATCATCAGAAATGATCACAACTTGTAGCCTGAACCGACATAATTTATTATCTGCAGTAGTGAAGAATTTGTGGGTCTCATCCCCACCATAGTTTTTACCTTCTCACAAGGGTTTCTGTGTAACCAAAATACTTGTGTTATGTGATTGAATTGTTTTTTGTTTTCATGCAATTTACATTTACAAGTTAATTGAATGAATGATGCATAAAATGGATTTAGTTGGATAAACTAGTTTACTAATGTTTGCTGATTAAGTTTGAAGTTAAAATTTTTTGAGGGCATTGATTCACCCCTCCCCTTTCAGTACCTTATCTCTCCATTCCAATAATCATGTCTTGTACTGAGAAATTTCACACCCTATGAATTAGGGGAGGCATAGAGGATGAAGATGAAAATGTTGATAGGTACATGAATGGCTTGAAGTACAAGATCCAAGATGAAATTGGTCTAAACATACTGAGGACCCTAGGAGAGTGTTTTCAACTTGCAATCTAGGCTGAGGAGAAGTTGAAAAGGAAAAGTGAAAGACAAAGTAATAGAGGAGGAGGAGCCATGAGAGGAGGAGGTGACAGATAAAATATAGAGTTTCAAAGTAGAAATGAAAAAGATAAGGGCAAGGAGCCTATGACAAGTCAGAGAGGAGGATTTAGAGGAGGCAGATTTGGTGGAAGAGGCAATTGTGTCTTTACAGGAAGATGCCCTCATTGTAATGAGGTTGGCCATCAGTCATTTAAATGTCCTAAATGGATTGATTTAGATCAAGGCAAGGAAAGGAGAATACAAATTTTGCAAGATGAAGAAGATGCAACACCAAAATCAATATTGGTGGAACCTAAGTAAGGAGAATGTTTAATGGTAAGGCAAGGTGAGAAGATTGTTGAACCAAAGATGAGTATTTTTAAGACAAATTATTTATGCAAAGGCAAGATATGTAAATTGATTGTGGATTCTAGATCACATTGCAATATTGTTTCTCTTGATATGGTTACTAAATTAGGAATTATGTCATTTACCATCCTAATCCCTACAAGGCCACTTGGGTTACCCAACAAAAACATGTAGAGATTAGTTAGAAGGCTTATGTGAATTTTTCTATTGGTTCATATCAGGACAAGGTTCTTTGTGATGTTATTCCTATGACATGTGGGAATTTGATTCTTGGTAGACCATGGAAGCATAGTAGGATGACCATTCATGATGGTTTTGCAAACACTTATTTGGTACATAAAGATGGAAAACAATACAAGATGAAGCCTTTACCTTTGGAGAGTGGGAGAGAGAACATTTTCATATGCTTTGACAATCATATATTTAACACAAAGATGATACTGGTTGGAAGATGGAGAATTATTAAAATAGGGACAATCCTAAGCATGAGGGACTTTGTGATGGGAAGAGTGTACAAATAGGATCCATTAGTTGTCATGTTTTGGATTAGAGGAAGAATGGAGTCATGGAGAAGTTGAAAAGACAACCAATGACATGGATTGAATTAGGAATGAAAATGAAACACAAGCAACAACAGTCAAGCATGCAACAGTAGCAACACTGCCCAAGGTAGGGACACTTGAATAATGGTTTTGTTTCTAACCTTTCTTGGCATGTGCAAAAAGGTTTGAGAGGTAGGAGACAAGCTACCCTTAGATATTTTATGAAGCTCAATCTGATAAATGAAACATGGAAGAGGAGGGAGACTTGGACCAACTCTTGGTACAAGAGTTTCTTTGGAGGAGGGGAGTATGATGCAAGAGCATTAGGGCATAGCAAGATGCCTCATGAAGAAAAATAATAAAAAGTGAAGAAAAAGGAAGTGAATTGGAATAGAATAAAGCCAATAATGGCCTTTTAAGGCTTCAGAGGCAATAAAAATAATAAAGTTGTAAAAGATCCTAAAGGGTTTGTCAAGGACCTTAGGATCCTAGATAGGGAAAATGAGCAAAAATGATAAATTTGGTGTATAAATATCCTTAGGAGTCTAGGATGAGTTTAGAGATTCTTAATAAATCCTAGAGGATCTTGTTATCTATCCAAAACAACATAGCTTAGTTTTTTCATATGTTTATGTTCATCCAAAAGGGTATTTGAAAAGGTGATTTTTTTGTCTAGTTATTTGGGAAAATCTGGAGTAAATTTGTGTTTTGTGTCATTGTTGACCTACCAAGAAGGGCTATTAGGCCTACTTGGCAAATAGTGAGTTTGGGGTGTTGGGTTTTCTTGTAAACCTTAAAAATTGCAAAATATTGTTGAATCCACCTAATATAGGTTATATCCATCCATAAAAGCCATTTGGAATAGGTGTGTTCATTCTAGTGCATTCTAGCCTTAGGGGTTATTAGCTAGTGTCTAAACCTCTCAAAGGTTAATCCTTCATTTTCATCATTCAGTCCTTCACCATTGATATACCTCTACATCATAGGGTACCATCCTCTTTTAGTTATATTTAGCATGCCTTATTATTTTTCTAATGTTTGGAAAAGTTAGTATTTTTTGGCTAATCATCTATGGTGCTTCATTCTTTGTTCTTTCCTTGTAGTACCCACTTTTCTCTCCTTGCTAACTTGGATCCTTCATATTCCTCATGCACTATGGTGGTGATGAATTCATTTTTATAGTTTATAAATAGTTGTTGATTCCTTCAACTTGTTTTCATGAAGTGACTTGATGCAGTCATAAACCTAATAATCCATCCCCATCAAGTTGTATCTCACCATGGATACCCAATTAAAGATACTAGAAGTGAGTTGTCAATTTATCAACAACCAATACATATAGCATCTACAATAACCAGAGTATAATTTCTCTCCTAGTAGGTCAAGATCCCTTGAGAGTCACTAAGACCTATATATTCCATCTACACAAGATGGCCCCATTGCCTTCATTTCTTGTAGTGCGACTATATCATATGCCTACATGCCTCTTTCAAGAACACACCCCATTTCATAGTTCAAATTATCCAATCAACTTCAAACGTGTCACATGGTCAGAGCTTCTAGTGTCTCTGCTTGAGGCTTCCCCTCCACAACACCTACATATGTTATACATGTCCCACAACTACTCTTACCATCCAATGGGCCCACCAATGGGATATTCCTAGAATATGCTTTGTCATGAGACTTTTGTAGCTAAAGGCAACTCAAATAGGTGTCAAAAGGTGGTCAGTTTGTTAGCTGATATAATCATAACCTTTTCTATAATTTCCTATAATGATGGTTTTTTCATCTCCAACTATCAAGCATGTTTCTAGCATCCAATGGGAGAAATACACTTTCCTAGATATTATGAACTGACAAGAAA
This sequence comes from Chamaecyparis obtusa, assembly GCA_027943335.1. Classification (NCBI taxonomy): domain Eukaryota; kingdom Viridiplantae; phylum Streptophyta; class Pinopsida; order Cupressales; family Cupressaceae; genus Chamaecyparis; species Chamaecyparis obtusa. Next base: position 1,149,973 of record BSBK01004415.1, read on the forward strand.
ATCATGCTAGATTTTTTGGCATGTCACTGGATTGTAAGAGAAAAATGATTATTTCTTTAATCGAAGTAGCCAAAGGTTGTTGCTATAAAAAATAGAAGACTCATATTGTAAAAAAAGATGGTTAATGAATAGATTTTCATTGTTGTTAACATAGTATTCTCACAACTCTGGGAAGATAGAGGACTTCTTAGGGAATAAGTATAAATTCATAGTGATTTTAATTCCTATCAAAAGGACTCCATGGATTTTTAGCAGGAGGTATATTTTGTAGCATTTTTATCCTAGAGCTTACTCTCCAACCTTGGCATGTTTTCTCTTAATGAAATATGAGGATTGTGCATGTGTTTCCTTTCTCCTTTTATTAATCATTGTGTCATGGGATAATCTTTTAGGGGTTTGATCCATTTTTCTTATGTTGGTGCAATCATTTTGTATTTTATTAGGTATATTTGTGATCATGAACATTTCTCTCTCCTCATAATGCATCTAGAATAGAAGATGACTTGTATCATTTATATCCTACTCCTTGGGAAGATTTATTTTGGGGGTTGTGATATCTTCATCAAACCCTTATAGGAGTTATTTATATCTAGAAGCAAGATCCCATTCTTCGCGTCTCTTGTTCAATTATTGCTTGGCAATAGAATTCCTATACTATGTCTCAGGTTCATTAGATCTACACACTCCTTGGGACTTTTAGATATTTATTTGAACCCTTATAGGTGCTTCCCAAGGTTGAGATCTGAATATTAAATTCTATGTCATGTAGAATTTATATATGTTTTTCTTTTAACCGACAATTAAGGGTCTGTGATGCATCATGTCTTTTGGGTAAACATGTGAATCTATGATTGGGAAGGGTCAAGTTTTTATGAATGATATCTTAAAAATTCCTAATTATTTCATAAAAATATTTTTTATGGTGAATCCCCTCCCCTTAGCTTAGTTTGTTGTGAAGGGTTTACATGACCCCTCTCCTTCAAACCCCAATACAAATAACCAGTTTCTAAAATCTTGAAGGTTGTTTTACAAGGTGCAATCCTATCCCACTCTTGTAAAACTTCCCTATTGCCCTTATTTAGGTGTGAGCCTCTTAGGGATTAGTAGTATGATAAGTGTGATGTTTCCCTTACAGGAAGTTGTTGCAGCTAAGGCTTCTTTTGACTCATTTAGGAAACATGCCAATGGCTCTAGATCATGGTACAAGTAGTCTAATCCACTTTCTTTTTCTCATGGATCATGCCATCTCCCTACATCAAGCTCAAGTGGTGTTAATGTGGATATCCTACAAGATAATTTGGCAATGAATGTGGTCTTGGATGGAGATTGACATTAGCCCACCCACTAAAATCTTTGATCTTATCACTAGAAGATGAATTTGGGGTATCCACATGCCCTTGGATTGAAGGGATCGAGTGCTTTAATTCCATCCCCTTAGTAAAGAACGGTAATCTCCCAGAGAGGGTTGCAAAAACTCCAGTGGATCTCGTAGGGATTTGTGAGGTATATTTTGAGCAAGGCTTCCCATCGAAAATAAGGTTAGTGAGAATCCTATAAGGAGATACCAAAAGAATGCATTTCCAAGGAGTAGAGGCAAACATCTCCCAAAATCACAGTCCACTCATCTTGTGGGATATCCTGCTAAAAATATCGAAAAGGTGGAATTAGGGGTGGAAGTTTTACCAGAAGTGAATGAAAATATGGAATTTTTACCAAACATGGATTGATTGGGAGATTTAGAGGATATTGGTCAAGTTTTGAAGAATTGCATCAATAGATCTTAGAAACTTGGTGTCCCATTTTGATTGATGATATTCAGATTTTCCCCTATGCATGGGTATTCTTTGTTGTAATTTTTGACAAAGTCAAGGATTTCTAAAAGGTTACGTGAGACTAACAATGAGATTGCAACAAGAACTTACTAATGTTGAAACATTGGCATCCTTCATTCAACCTAGTTATTGAAACTTTACTATTCCGATCTAGGTAAGATTGTTGAATATTCCTTTACAATTCTAGTTTGATTATTTTTGGGAGGCCATTGGTAATTCTTTAGGAAAAATTTTGGGGGGTTGATGAAGGTTCTACAATGTATATTCACACCACCTATGCTCGCATATTGTTCGATATTGACATAACTAAGAAACTTCATACTAAGATCTCTCTTAGCACCAAATATGGAAGTTGGAATCAACTTATATATTATGACGATATACCACTTCGATGTTGGAGATTTTACAATGTTGGACATATAGCAACATAGTGTGTAAATTAGAGACACGACAACAAGGCTACTTGGTTTGAGCATGAGCTCATAACATAGCGATTGTTGTGAGCCCTTGTAATAGAGAGGTGCAAAGTTCAAATCCTATGAATTGCACAATGATGTATGCTGGGCATGGGAGTCAGAAGGAATCATTTCTCAACATAAATAATGGTTTGAATAGGAAACAATAGTACATTTGAGACCTTTTTCCAACGGCTGATTGTATAAATTCAAATAGTATACCGTCGATTAAGTGACACCATCCGGTGTCACAGTTTTGCAGTCGAAAACACCAACGGTTATGATAGGCATCGTACATGAGACATTTGTAGATGTCACAAAAGGGGGTTTCAACACAACGAATATACCCATCGGGTCTACTTGTAGCCATCCCACGTTCGACAGATCTCCATTAGACGTAGTTAGTTACTGATAGAAATGATGTACCTGTGACGGGTAATCGTCATAAGATTTCGATGCCTATATGTCATTGGAAGATTGTATACCGATGAAAATGCTATTGGTGTGACGGTTATCCATTAGGAATTTCTAACAGATTGTCATCGTTTCTCTGATGTCGTCGTAATTACGACGGACATCAAATTTTTTTAAAAAAAAAATATAAATTTGTCGATCTAGTTTGACTCGATTGGTGTTCTTTCAGATTTGGTTGTCATTCAGAGATGAATTTACAGTAGATTCGGTAGCAGCTCGTACATTATTGAGTCGAGTCTAGAGACTTGGATTTGTAGATCACTATGGTGTTCGTGATGACTTGGGAGAAGTCTTCTTCTAGGTGAACCAAGCTGAGAGACTTGGATTATAGAAAGTGGGTCGTTTGATGTGACTTATGAGACATTGGATGCCTCTTCACAGTGGGTTCACAGTGTGGTCTGTGGTGTTTATTTGTGACTTGGTTCTTGGTAGCCATTGGGATGACTTGATATGACTTGATCTTGGGTCAAGACTTATTGAGGTGAGCTGAAGTGATCATTGCTCCTTGAAGTGATTGATGTTTCTGACAGATAGTTGTCTCTTTTAGTTTTGTCATCAATTATTCATTGGTTTCCATCATAATTGTGATTGGTGTTCACTATTTTTTAAAAAATATATATATTTGTTGTACATTGATTGATATCTTAAATTATTGAGCTTCTATTTGTTTCGATAATAATTTAACATTCTCTACTTAATAGGGCCAACCACGTGAAGGTGGAAGCTCATCTGGCCCCTCCTAGGATCCTTTTATGACCCTTTACGACACTTTAAGACCTCTAAGATGTGTATTCTTAGGGGTCGTAAAGGGTCATAAGGGGTCCTGGGACACAATAGCTGAGAACCATAAATGTAGGCATCATGGTCACAATTGTTTGGAGACACAACATAATTGAATGCTATACCCAAACAATGCAACACAACCACTACTCTTGTAGTTCCAAGTTGACATTGCAGGATCCAAAAACCAAAGATAAGGAATGTATATATGGTTTTTGGATCCCACAGTGTTAACTTAGAGCTACATGAGTAGTGGTTGTGTTGCATTTTATGGGTATAGCATTCAATTATGTTGTGTCTCCAAAAAATTGGGACCATGATGCCTACATTTATGTTTCTCAGTTGTTGTGATACCTACATTTATGTTTTGTAGCTGTCATGTTTATTTGCATGTTCTTTATGTTTGGCTTCTCTCCCTCGCATCGAAAATAAGATTTTCCAACTCTGAATCAAGAATGTGTGTACAACACAAATAGAATATGCATAGATAGTAGGTCGAGCTGAGAAGACCTAGCACGTTTACTTTTCTTTCTCCTTTGTTTCTTGTACACCATCTCTATCGGCAAGTTTCTTCATGGATGGCCTCCACTATCTTCCCCACTACAACTGTAACCACTATTCATTCTCCTGTGGTCATTACTATCTTCTCTATTGATCAGACCTCCACTGAAATTTCTCTGATGAAAAATTCCAAATTCAATGTTTGGTATTCCTTCATCTCCCCTCAACTCCATCACCTATGTATATGGCTTCTCTCCCTCGCATCAAAAATAAAATTTTTCCCACTTTGAATCGAGAATGCGTGTGCAACACAAGCAGAATATGCACAAATAGCAGGTGGAGTTGAAAAAACACAACACGTTTGCATTTTTTTAATAGGTCAAAATTACAATATTCACGATGGTCTATAACTTAAAATACGCAATTAAAGATCTCTATCAAAAATGCAACCCTGTTGTGTTTTTCAGCTCCACCTGATATCCTATGTATATGAATTGAGATTGCATATTGAACTAGGCGTCTCCTTCTGCATTGCCTGAAACCAAGAGACTATCACAGTTAACATCTAAATAGTGCATCTCATCATCACAACTAATCCACCTTAAACAATTGATTAACCACTCTAGACAAGATGATGATTTAAGTATTGCATTTTAGAAAAGAACCCATTGAACATTCTAATACTAATTTCTCCCAAAATATGAAATCCACTAAAATTTAGTGAAAACCCCTCCAACATTACAACAATGTATAAAAGGAAACTCAGTGTCTAAACATGGAACTAAGCTCAAACACGTGTGAATAAACATCAGTCATTATCAAATAAGTTTCATAAATGAGAATCATTGTTTTTTTGGCTTTCTCTTTTTTTCTGCTTCCTTATATTGTTGCAGAGGTGTATCCATGTCCAGAGCATCATTTCTTCTCAGTCGTGCACATGATCTCACTATCCTTTGCAACGGCGGGTCCTCTGTAATAACAAATAAAAGCCTTCAATTAAAAACATATTATCATAATTGGGGTTAATTTAAAATATATTGATTATTGTTACAAGCATTTCAATACATTAAAAAACATAAACGTGATGCTCTTTACCTTGTCCAACCACATCATCTTGCTCAGTGGCTTGAACCTCAACCTCAACACGCTCATCGGGAACAACGTCCTCTACATCCCCTGCAACTGCAATACAAAATGTTTTATTAATCCCAACACATTATAATTAAATTTTTATTACTACACCAAATTCAATTTAACATGTTTGCTTGTATTAAATATTCATTAATCAAAATTCAAATAGAAAATGTATACCTTGAGTACTACAATTCACATTAGAATCCATGCCTCCATCGTGCTCGGCCGGTGTAGTATCAATATTGGCAGGCTGCATTCCAATGTAAATAATTAGTGTATTTATCGACAATATATACATATAAATACAAGACAAATACTAAGAAATGTTAATCATTCAGTTTACTACATATAAATATATTCACTTTAAAGTTTTAAACAAATATATAATCAGTGTTTCCTTACTTAAAACAAATATATTCACTTTATGTTGGAACTTAACATTAAATACGATAATTGGTAAAGTTTTCAACTTGAAATAAAAATCAATTGGCTTATTTACCTGATCAACAAATTCAACCGAAGAACCTTGTACACTCATTGCTCGGTATCATTTAGCCACAACTTTATAGCCTTGTTTGAAGCCTATTTTTTTGTCCTCTTCTGTAATCAATTTTTTGAACTCCAAGGCCTGCATTTTTTATTGGTATCATGAATCTTTATTGTAGTGAATTTGATCAAAACTAAATTGATTGCAATTTAATTATAAATATTTGCATATGATTTTTCATTTACTAATACTTACAACTTGTGCAACAAGTTTTGAATATCTACCCGAGCCAAGCCTGTGTTGCCCATGCTTTTGTTTTCTTGCTGTTGTTCCCTTTGTTGTGTTAGGCAACCTATGTGATGTTTGAAGTATGTTAGATCACATAGGTACAAAGAGTAAATAGTACATAATTTCATTATTAACATTATCACGTACCTTCTTTCCTTAGGTGATAGTACTCGTCCATTATGTCTTGCACTTCTCTCAAGTGCATCCTTTTTAAGATCCTCCCACTCATTAATAGGAATATAGGGAGGCCACTCGTAATAAGGATTGTGTTCTATTTGGCTCCTATAGTTGTCCGTAATATACTTCAAAATAGTGCCCTCTTTGTCAAGGAGTCTAAGTCTATGAAAGACTTCAGGTCCAAAAAGTGTTGTCATAGAGTCAATGAGCTTATTCTTTAACCCTTTATCTTGTGCTGACCACCTTTTAAGAAAAAAATTGTTAGATTCATAAATGAAGTGAAGATACCTTTTAATATACTTGAAGAAAGGGATGAAATGAAATCTAATCTTGCAATGCAATGAAATCAAAAAGTGATACCATGTGCGTATGGTCAGCCCGAAAATGTGCAAATATTCATCATTAAGTTTTTCATAAAATAGATTATTCTCTACAAGATAATTATGAGATTATTATAATTAGTTATTGCAAGGGACCACATAGGGGGTTAGTGCATTACGTTATGAGTATTATATTGTATAGTAAAAGAAAGGATCAGTCTTTAAAGTACCTAGAAGTTGGGCTACCCGCAAGGGAAGTCCATCTTCATTGCTCATGAGCAATTGATCACACTGTATTGTTCCCATACATTTAACACGAGTACATCCAGGAATTGCATCATCGCCTCCTACATAAAATGAATCTAATATCACAAAATGCCGCCTAAGAAAGAATATATAGTTCAAGTGAAATAAACACATGATAAATAAGAGAGAAAAAGAGGAGTCTACTTACCTATAGTAGGTGTACTTGCCGACATTTCAGGTAGATCTACCTTTGTGGATCTGATCCTCGTACCAAGCGCCATACTCAACATAGGCTCAATAGTAGGTGCTGAACAAAAATATTGTTAGAGCATAAAAAAATATGGATAACCATGGACAAGATGGAGGATAAAACATGTGATGTACCATCCGAAGTATTTGCATCTAAGGTAATGCCCTTTAATCTATTTAGCATCCCCTGTAAAGAGAACACATATATATTTTAGTTAATGACATAAATAAAATAGTATACTATAAAAATCATTATTGAACTTTTGTTATAATAAAAAACTACATTAATACTTACTCTATAGTTCTGAACACGGCCAATCAACATATCCACTTCCCTCTATATTTCAGGAGTGTGAGGTTGAATATTTTCCACTCGAGCTAACTCTTTTGATATAGCATGAAGGACCCTTTCTAGTGCAACCAGGTGATCAACCTCTAATAAAAAATCAACATCGAAAGGATCATGCTCATTCTGTAGCTCCTCATGGACTACTTGTACCTTTCCCTTTCTCTGATCAACACTTGTTTGTGAGAACAATATTATTACCCCTTTATTTAAAAGCAATCCAAAATAGTAGAACAACAAAATATACACATTAACATAACAAAAATACACATTAACATTTTTCTTGTATGTGCATTTGTACAACAACAATGAGTTTTACCTATCGGGAAGAAGTCCCATGAGAACTATCACCACTGTGCATATCCTATGGTTGTTGATCCATACTATAGCTCTGTATTTCAAAAAAAATCATTCAGGCATGTTAAAACACGTGTTCTTATTCTAAGTTACGTTGAATAATAGACAATTATCAAAATGTGTACCACCTTGTCCATGATAGTGATGGGGTTTTTTGTATCTATGTGATTCAAATTGTAATCGATAAGCAACTCCTCACCTCCACGTATTGATTTGATCGCACATACAAATACGCGATTTCCCTCCTGCGCCTCAAATATGCAATTGGGTTGCTTCTTAGTTGACGCAGGTCATGTACTATTTATAAAACCTTCAATATTCCCTAATGCTTTTGGTCTTCCATCAACGTATATAGCTACTTTTTTACTTTTTTCACTGACTTTTTGTTGTATATAATTTGCCGCGAGTGCACACCTACACATACTTTTTTTATATTTAACAATCTGCATCCAACTACTGTAATCATAACAAGGTCTGACATACTCCATCAACTCGACAAATTTGTTGTAAGAGACCTTTATTCCATCCATGGAAAATAGGCCCAAACCATGTAATGAAGACGGTGCTATGTGGTATATCCTCTCTTTAACACAAAAATCAATGTTTATTAGAGGAAGTTCATCGGGGACCTATTGTTTCTGTAGATGTTTGTACCTAAACGGTAGCTCAGAGTCACCTTTTCTCTCATCATCATGAGAACATGACCCCCCTTGAGAAAGGAAAAATTTCATGCATTTATTGAATTTCTTTCGAATCTTTTGACCTCGAGTTGATCTCATTGAATTACACATACTAAATGTCTCACTTTTTTCCATTCCTAGATTTTCCTCACTCGACGAAGACAATTCTGACAAATACCTTTTCGCTAGTACCTGCACCTCATGCACTTGTACCTAACAATCCATGAGACTGTGTGGGATACCTGACATAAGATAATAGTTATATAATCAGACAAACATAGTTCACTCCATAGTTTTCATTATATCTTGTGAAGGACATTATTCATTGTTAAAATTATCTATTTATCCAACAATATTTTGAATATCTCAGCATTGCATGGGACACCACTATTGTGGCATTTCGTCAAACAGTTCTCGTGCCTTGCCACTAGTGTTTTTATTACATCTTGTGAAGGACTCTATACATTGTTAAAATTATCTATTTATACTTTCAGAATTAGCTCACTCTATTGCAGGGAACAAAGAGAATCCCTTGTGATTTAACATCATTGAGATGCCTCCTTTCATTAGCTTCATGTCACCTTCTCATAACTTCTCATAGCTTCCTATGTGTTTCATCCTTCATTTATACACTTCCTTCCTAAGGGGTATTCTTGAGTTCAAACACATTGAGCTGCTACAACTGAATTATAAATCATGAATTCACTGTAAAATTAATTCACTATAAATCAAGGGGCATTATAAATCATGAATTTGCTATAAAATTAATGTATTTCTCTAGATTTGATATGGACATTTTGTCAAATGGTTGGCATGTATGTTTATTCAAATGGAGTTATATCATTTGGAATGGATATATGATCAGTTGATATCAAATTCTATGTCAAGATTTATAGCATTAAATTGATCATAGTTAGAAGACTCAGACACAAGAAGAATATGAGTATAGCCAATTTTTATAAGAATATGAATGAATTAAAACATACATAACTGGATGAACATAAATAATGAAGGTACCTGATATTGCCTGAAGTAATGAAGTGTTGACCTTGGGTTCAATCCAATATGCTCATGTATGATCCAGAAACTGCAAGGAAAAAAAGAATGGGGTTAGATCCAAAGGATCTAAGCAATGCTTGACACCCTATTATTGATCCTCACCTACAATTATGCATGTGCATAGTTAAGCCATACACTTCTAAAAGGAACTATGCTACAGAACATGACTTGAGGTAGGTATTCAAGCATTGTCTTCTCATTAACTCAATTTCATTTTGATGGTATTTGTTGATTTAATTGCAACACCAACTTGGTTATAAACAAATAAAAAGGAAAAAGGAAGTTTCATTTGTAATTTTTGTGAATTCGAAGAGCTGCCGTGAAGAGGGCATTCGAGTTTGGTTCGTGGGCTGCAAGCTAGGGCATCATGCATTGTTTATGAGCTCACTATTTGAGCACCTCATGTCCTTGTTTGATTGGTTGATGCTCTATTTGTTATATTGAGTTTAAATCATATATTTAGTCTTAATAAATATCTTATAAAACAACATAAAACTAACCCAAAATACTTTGTCTTAATAAAATTTTAATAAAACAAAATATTTAGTCTTAATAAAATCTTATAAAACAACAGTGGTGGGCGGGGTGGGGCGGCGGTGGCAGCGGCCGAGTCTTCCCTCCTCACCTCTGCGCGCTCCGCCATTTCTCCCCTCCGCTCGTGTCGGCCACCGCCACTGCCACTCCTTCTCCCATCCTCTGCATACCCTGCACGCAGGTCTTAGCATCGACGTCGTTTCCTTTCCCTCACCGCCGCTACTCTCCCTTCCCTCCGTTGCCGATCTCCGTGCGCGTGCTGGGGTTTTTTATTCACCCACACACCGCTATGTGTTGTGGTTTGCTCGGCCCCTGCGCGCAGAGGGTTTGAGGAAGAACATTAATTTGATCTCTTTTATTTTATTTTGTTTGTTATGATTACTTTAGAATGAAACTTAAATTCATATAAGTTGGTTTTAAAATTATTTTTCATATGTTATAAAGTTTAGTTAATAAAAGGATTAAAGTTAAAACATTTGCTTTAACTATATTTTTTTTTACATGCTTAGTTTATACAATTTAGTTTATCATATCTTATAAGATAGTTAAATATCAAGTTTTACTGTTATTTTATTTAAAAGTAAAGTTGTATAATAGATATATATATATATATAGATTAAAACATTTGCTTTAACTATATTTTTTTTTACATGCTTAGTTTATACAATTTAGTTTATCATATCTTATAAGATAGTGTAATGCCCCACCAAGGAACCCTTGGCTCAAGGACATTATACTCATTAAGTCATACACAATATATAATACTTTTTTTCAATAAAGTAGCGGAACATAATCTAATTTGATTTATTTAATGTTACTAAAGGTCAAGAGAATAAAGAGATTATACTACTTGTCTTGCTCAATTAAAAAAATTATTATTCTTGCATACCTGAATATTGCTAACTTTCTTTTACATGATGACCACCATGTCCAACACCTGTAACTACACATATGTCTAAACAACTAGATGTAAACATTAGATATATTATATTACAAATAAATGTTTTATTGATAACTTAGCTATGAGAATCATTATTAAGGAGTGAAATCATTGCATTATAAACTTAAAGACAAACCCTAAGGGACTGGACCTAAGCCTTGGGGGCTCATCATCGATGGCCTTGCCTACGTTCACACTCAGAGACTTCGTAGTTCGACTCTCCCCATTCTAGACTATCTATTTGTAAAATCAAGAAAGCGGGTACGCAACCCTTTCTAGGGTCTTGTCCCCCAGACAGTTTTCCCTTCGGTTGCCACCCACTTAGGTGGAACAAGGAGAAATTCCTAGACTTAAAGTTGAAAACTTCATACAAATTTCATAACTCAAAAACATAGTTTAACTCACACTGATATAGTATTCATGAAACCTCCTTAATCATAGTATTTACTAAAGTTCCTTCCAAGAAAACATAGGAGCGAAATACATATGTCCCACTAAGATATTGTCATGTATTTTATAATCACTAATAGCATCATCATAGAAAAATATACCTATGTAATCTCATGAAATCATGACATAGGCTTAAAACCTCTTCTATCTCTAACGGTAAACTTAGTTACAATGAAATAAAATCAAATGATTAAGAAGTTATCCATAATTAAAATAAGAATTATTAATATAACAAAGAACATGTTTACAAGTGTGCAACCATAACAATAAGAAACTACAATAAGACACAACAAGCATATAATTATTAGAACAAACTTATATCAACTACCAAAAATGTGTAATATGAATAAGGGTACAAGTGAACACAATCCAATAAGTGTATGCACATGTATAAAATCTACAAAAGTATTCAAGAATATACAAAATGACCAAGAGAAAGATAGGAGCATATAAGGGGGTTGATCTCAAACTATGCTAACCTCATATATTATTACAAATAATATAAGTAACCCCTAAATGAAACCCAAGACATCAATATTTACAATAGAAAAATTAATATACAAGATAATATAGTCTCACATCTAGAGAGAATAATCTATATATATATATATATATATATATATATATATATATATATATAGATGAGTACATATATACAACTTATTTAAATTCCCTAATACTTATGTGCATCTTTATGTAAACCTATGTCATCTAGTAACAAACACCTTTCATTCTAGTTCCTAATCATAAAGGGTTGTCCATTGGAGACCATTACACAAACTCTTACACACACACACACACACACACACACACATGTATCTCTAGACATACATCTAACCTTCTAGCGTCCACTATATCCTTAATAATTATACAAATTTGTCAACAACTTAGGAGATTTACTTATATATCTAATTGTATTTATTTTATTTTATTTTTAACAATTAACATTCGAAGAGTAATCACACATTTCTTGTTTCTATTTATATATTACAATAATAACTACTTCTATTTATTGTAAATAATAATAATGTATTTAAAAAAAAAGAATATGAAAGAATGTCAATAGCCTATCTTTTACACCTAAAAGAATTGATTTTTACAACTAATAATATTTGAATATCTATTTATTTTATCCGATAATATTATACCTAAATTGGCAAACTAGTATCCTATAGTTCTTAACTATAATTGAAATAAATGGAACATTACATAAATAGTTAATATTACTAATTGGATCCAATCTTACCTTCTTGCCAAGCTTTACCCGATCATCCCACGCCACTGAATGCAAATAGCTCTGCTGGAAATCTGTAACATTCATTCTGTATAGAGCCGTACTCAGTCCTTTATAACTTTCCAACCAGACTATATTTTTCCGATCGCTCCGGTGAATTTATTCCAAACTAGGTTTTGTCAAACATATTTCAAAATCGTGAAGATCCAACGGCTAAATTTAAAGTTATGGTCTCTGTACCGAGACTGAAATTGACTGTCATAAAACAACAGATTAGAGGCAAAAGTTTTATTCAATCCTCACATCATAGTCACAACCCAAATTCTAAATTTACTCATGTGAAAAAAAATCCATATGCTTATCAATATCTGAAATTCCATTCACCTGTAGTGCATTTCAACCTATCGGTTTCCTTTCTTTATAAAGGAAACCAAAACATATGACAGTGCTCCATTAATGATGAGTTCTCCAATCAATTTCTACTAAACATTAATAAGAGATTCTTGATTTCGAACAGCAAGAGATATAAAGAAAAAGACATCACGAAATCTGAAATTATATTAATATTACACTTCATTAACACATAATATCGATGGCTCTCCTCTAAACTTGTCTCCTGTCCTCTCTATTACCCCCCCTCCTGTGTTTATTTCTTCCATTTGATATAGTTGTTTTCAGAAAACTGAAACGGTTCCATAACCAACAGATTTCTTCCTATGAATAAATTTGATTAAATCTTTTTGTCAAAAAGGTTATTGAGAGATCTTCAAATTAATTAACAAACTATACTTTGTCTTATCTATTTAATTCCTCATACGTAGGATTATCTTAAGTTATAGTTAAGATTCTTTACTAAGGAATAAGATTCCTTAACCTATTTATTTATTTATTTTTATTTTTATAATGATAGCTTAGTTTTCTTTTCTTTATTTTATTTATTTATTTTATTGTAAAATTCATTTGTATAATAATGTTCTTATAATCTTTTTGATAAAAGAATATAATAAAATAAATAAAGCTTTTATTTTATAATCAAAATATTTAAAATATGTAAAAACTATTTAAAATTATATATATATGTATTTATTTATTTTTAAATACATAGAAAAATAATAAAGATCTTTTTTATCAATAACATATTTAGTTTAAAAATATTTATTATATTTCTTTTAGATTTGTAAAGTGAAATATTACATAAATGAAATTACATTGTTTGTAATTCACAACATTTTAAACTATATATTTATGAAAGTCATACAACCACATATATTATTTATATATTTACGTCTATGCATATTTACATCTAGAAACATCAACTAACAATTTACTATAAGTGATGAAAGGTTTACTTACCTTTTTAGTTCCTTACCGAATATGAATTAGAGGAGCACTACATCATCCCCCCCTAAGATGAGACTTACTCCTGGAAGTCAGAAATGTTGAAATGGAAATACACCACGCATTAGATCTTAAACACATTTTAACCGATATCACATGTATAACTAATCCTTGAATCCATAGAGAATAATCCTCATAATATGGTTAAACATAAAATATATATCCCAATCAATTTTACTACCACCAACAAGGATAACTTGAACTTGATCACACATTAGTACGAATAGAATTTTCCCTTTATTTAGAAAGTAAGGACCAAGGTAAATAGCTTGAACCACTCAATTTTCCTTAAAATATATCAAGATGATACAATTTCCTTCTCTTTCAACACATATAAATCAAATTTTTACTTGCATCCAACGTAATGATATATTTCAATTTAACATAAAACATTGAACATATCCAAATATGCCTCATAACAATCATATCAGTCCACATCACTGGGATTACACATCACAAGGATCAGGAGTGGATATGCCTCTCTAGACAAAATCTCACTCTGGGATACAATACCAGTCTCTTCTATATCCAAAATCCATCATCAAAACCTCACATAGTGGCTTGATGGTGTCTTAGGCCTTTGTCATAAAGACCCTCCATACAAGTCCACGTGTCATATCCCTTGTTTGTGTAAGGTGGTTAGCCTCCAAGGAACATACACCACACATAGGAAGGTAGTGGATACTAGCTACATAATAGCCTCACATACCCCCATCCTCAAGGGTTCCCTGCGTCTACTTCCTCGTATACACTCACCAAGTCTGCCTCATGCATCCTTAGTGAGGAATCACAACACAACACAACACAAGACCAACATTACGAAAGAAGATAGTTTAGCCATCAAAGCTCAACAATAATATTAAATAAATAAATAAAATGGAATTATCAATCTCAACAAAAAGATAAGAAGAATCCAAGATAAATTTCATAAGTCTTGGCTAAACTATTATAGAAAAAGATAAGAAAATTATTGGTCTACACAACTGAAGATAAAATAAATTCACCATAAATTGCACATCACATCACTATGTGACTATATCTAGTCACCTCACGAGGAAGGAGGGAGCAACGTCCAGCTATCGCAATAGCCCTTCATGTGGTTGGGCCCGGGCAACACTACCCACATGGCATAGGGGGTTCACCTCGGCAACACCCCTGCATCGAATGGTGCAGAATAAGCATGCCAACCCACTCGGCATGACCATACACCAAGTGGAGTAAGCACACTCTGGTCGTATGTCGCATGGCAGTGTTCCTTGTGGAGTAGGCACACACAGGACACACCCCTCATAATGATGTCTCTCATAGATCATCATCGTAGCCAGAGGTATACATGGCTTGGGCCTACCCATATGCCTACCGCGTCTACAAACCGAGCATCCATGGGTGCCCCTCTACAAGCATGCAAGTATCACCAATATACTCTGCATCAAGTAGGAAACAAAATACATACATATACTGCGCCTTCACGTAATCATGTACGTGGCATCATGTTCTCGAGCTCGGCTCGCTACCATCAGCAACACGGCATCATCACCTCACACTATGTCGGAACAATAGTGGGGTGTGGCATCATATTCATTGCATCATGTCAGAACATGTGCGAATATGGTATCCATCACAGCATGTGCTAACAAAATCTCCCTCCACATGCTGGACCACATAGAAATGTACATATCCATAAATCATATATCTCCTCTTAGAGGCTCATATCAAGTACTGGTATTGTGCTCAAGAACTGTGGGAATTGGGATAAACACTTATGAACTAAATGTTTAGGTTCATCATAAGGGGAAGCATAGTTTACTCTTTTCCCTCAAGTAGTGGAAGCTAAGGTCACTTCGCGCCGCCATTATACGTACGCCACATAAATACCTGAGGAAATGGTGCTACTACTACCCCTCCACATACTAAATTACCAACACTCATGGGTTGGCACTCAGTAGGGTGACAAACAAGAAGACAACACATGAATGGTATGGTTCTCCCATACCCTTATCCAAACATAACTTCCATGGATGGTACTTATATTGCACCACTCCATGGAACTCAAATAATTACTGGTTATACACAACACCCAACATAAGCACTGGCACTAGTTTTATCACATTTACAAGGAAGTACACAATAACATCACATAGTATCCATATATTCTAATTTTTATTTTATTTTCACAACTCACTTTGTCTACCTAGTAAAAAATACCAATGACATACTTAATCACATTTCACCTCCTCATGGGCATATGCCAATATCCAATGTACACATATCAATCTCTGCCATTCCCATAATAATAACATCTATTTTCAAGATGACTTTAACTTATATAAAATAAGGCAAAAGGAAAAATGATACACTATATTTCTTCAAGAGTCATTGAATCAACACATATTTATTTTAATTAAGGAAAGGAAACAATAAACTTGTACTATGTACATTTATTAGTCACATAATAAATTCACAACTAATCATTATAAACCATTATGGACATTTACTTTTCACCTAATCAGGGACACTAAGAGTGGACCAAGTATCATCTTTTCAAACAAATGAATTAGCTAGGTACTTTCATTACACATGATAAATCCCTCCAATAAGGACACAACACACCATATAGACATTTCAAGACACTAGTTTTCACTAATATAATGACTTCAATACTAATAAGGAATACATTGAATTCTCAATTGCCTAATATTGCAATTTGGGGAGGATAATCACATCATTACTGAACTTACCATAGCATTCATATTTCATCTAAATATTACCTATTCATCAAGTCAAGAACAAACGATTTTAGAAAGATAGTCAAGAAAATATTACATCAACCCTACCTATTCCTTCAATAATTGTACCAAAAGAACACATATTCCTTTCATTGTGAAAAACTCCCAATTTCATCTCTGTGGTTAATCCCTACATAGGCTTATAGTCACAAATGGACCTTAGGTCATTTAGCCAAGAATTTCCAAAATCAACAAATTAAATCATATTTTTACTTTATATAGATAGCATCATTTGATGGTCATTCATCATGAACAGAGAAGAGATATTTATTTTTAATTTACGGTTATTATTATTATCAAATAACCCTAATATAATTCATGTAAACATTCAGGTGTTATAAAAAAAAACAAAATCAATCATGCATCATGTCACATTATCATTTGCATATAAATCTAAGGAGAAATACTCACCATGTTAATTTTAGCAGATGTTCCCCACTATTTGTAATTCTTCAACAACAACATGACCAAAAGGATTACCCAAGAATTCCAATGTTGCAACATAATTAATAAGGTCCTAAATTCATGTTTTGTACAAGGATTTTTATTTTTATTTTTTTTCAATTCTATTCTAAAATAGGGAATAAGAAAGAGAGAGACACAATATTTCAGTCCTTACAATAGCCTATAATATGTATGTAGTAACTTCATCATTTTCATCTATAATAAGGAGAACTACCATAGTAACATCAGTAACTAAGTTCATTGATCACACATAGCTATTATGATATAAAAATAGAATAAGGTGTAAAGCCTTTTCAACTCAATCAAGCAACCTATAATCGCTATAACAAGCACTCGTGATGACAAGTTTTAGAGGAGATATGGTTGGCCACTGTCAACACTTATGGTACAAAATAATTTATAATACTAATTGGAATCCTTCTAGGAGTACAACAAAAGGGTGATATAAAACATGTGGAATTCATTAGCATTTATTTATTAGAAAGATATCCATTGTCTATAAAAGTACTTAGGAGGCTCATTCATTATTTCTAGAATGCAAAATAGAAGTAATTTATGTAAGACAACCTAATCTTAGAATAATAGGTACACTTTTATAAAATACTATAGCATGAATACCAAGAACATAATTCCTATATCTAGGATCTTATCTTATAATGATAAACCAAAATTAAACTATGCAAAATATTGAGCAATAAGTGAGCTAAGAGTCCCAGAGTTCCCAGTGTGGAAACCTAGTGCTCTGATACCAGATGTAATGCCCCACCAAGGAACCCTTGGCTCAAGGACATTATACTCATTAAGTCATACACAATATATAATACTTTTTTTCAATAAAGTAGCGGAACATAATCTAATTTGATTTATTTAATGTTACTAAAGGTCAAGAGAATAAAGAGATTATACTACTTGTCTTGCTCAATTAAAAAAATTATTATTCTTGCATACCTGAATATTGCTAACTTTCTTTTACATGATGACCACCATGTCCAACACCTGTAACTACACATATGTCTAAACAACTAGATGTAAACATTAGATATATTATATTACAAATAAATGTTTTATTGATAACTTAGCTATGAGAATCATTATTAAGGAGTGAAATCATTGCATTATAAACTTAAAGACAAACCCTAAGGGACTGGACCTAAGCCTTGGGGGCTCATCATCGATGGCCTTGCCTACGTTCACACTCAGAGACTTCGTAGTTCGACTCTCCCCATTCTAGACTATCTATTTGTAAAATCAAGAAAGCGGGTACGCAACCCTTTCTAGGGTCTTGTCCCCCAGACAGTTTTCCCTTCGGTTGCCACCCACTTAGGTGGAACAAGGAGAAATTCCTAGACTTAAAGTTGAAAACTTCATACAAATTTCATAACTCAAAAACATAGTTTAACTCACACTGATATAGTATTCATGAAACCTCCTTAATCATAGTATTTACTAAAGTTCCTTCCAAGAAAACATAGGAGCGAAATACATATGTCCCACTAAGATATTGTCATGTATTTTATAATCACTAATAGCATCATCATAGAAAAATATACCTATGTAATCTCATGAAATCATGACATAGGCTTAAAACCTCTTCTATCTCTAACGGTAAACTTAGTTACAATGAAATAAAATCAAATGATTAAGAAGTTATCCATAATTAAAATAAGAATTATTAATATAACAAAGAACATGTTTACAAGTGTGCAACCATAACAATAAGAAACTACAATAAGACACAACAAGCATATAATTATTAGAACAAACTTATATCAACTACCAAAAATGTGTAATATGAATAAGGGTACAAGTGAACACAATCCAATAAGTGTATGCACATGTATAAAATCTACAAAAGTATTCAAGAATATACAAAATGACCAAGAGAAAGATAGGAGCATATAAGGGGGTTGATCTCAAACTATGCTAACCTCATATATTATTACAAATAATATAAGTAACCCCTAAATGAAACCCAAGACATCAATATTTACAATAGAAAAATTAATATACAAGATAATATAGTCTCACATCTAGAGAGAATAATCTATATATATATATATATATATATATATATATATATATATATATATATATATATATATATATATATATATATATATATATATATATATATATATATATATATATAGATGAGTACATATATACAACTTATTTAAATTCCCTAATACTTATGTGCATCTTTATGTAAACCTATGTCATCTAGTAACAAACACCTTTCATTCTAGTTCCTAATCATAAAGGGTTGTCCATTGGAGACCATTACACAAACTCTTACACACACACACACACACACACACACACATGTATCTCTAGACATACATCTAACCTTCTAGCGTCCACTATATCCTTAATAATTATACAAATTTGTCAACAACTTAGGAGATTTACTTATATATCTAATTGTATTTATTTTATTTTATTTTTAACAATTAACATTCGAAGAGTAATCACACATTTCTTGTTTCTATTTATATATTACAATAATAACTACTTCTATTTATTGTAAATAATAATAATGTATTTAAAAAAAAAGAATATGAAAGAATGTCAATAGCCTATCTTTTACACCTAAAAGAATTGATTTTTACAACTAATAATATTTGAATATCTATTTATTTTATCCGATAATATTATACCTAAATTGGCAAACTAGTATCCTCTAGTTCTTAACTATAATTGAAATAAATGGAACATTACATAAATAGTTAATATTACTAATTGGATCCAATCTTACCTTCTTGCCAAGCTTTACCCGATCATCCCACGCCACTGAATGCAAATAGCTCTGCTGGAAATCTGTAACATTCATTCTGTATAGAGCCGTACTCAGTCCTTTATAACTTTCCAACCAGACTATATTTTTCCGATCGCTCCGGTGAATTTATTCCAAACTAGGTTTTGTCAAACATATTTCAAAATCGTGAAGATCCAACGGCTAAATTTAAAGTTATGGTCTCTGTACCGAGACTGAAATTGACTGTCATAAAACAACAGATTAGAGGCAAAAGTTTTATTCAATCCTCACATCATAGTCACAACCCAAATTCTAAATTTACTCATGTGAAAAAAAATCCATATGCTTATCAATATCTGAAATTCCATTCACCTGTAGTGCATTTCAACCTATCGGTTTCCTTTCTTTATAAAGGAAACCAAAACATATGACAGTGCTCCATTAATGATGAGTTCTCCAATCAATTTCTACTAAACATTAATAAGAGATTCTTGATTTCGAACAGCAAGAGATATAAAGAAAAAGACATCACGAAATCTGAAATTATATTAATATTACACTTCATTAACACATAATATCGATGGCTCTCCTCTAAACTTGTCTCCTGTCCTCTCTATTACCCCCCCTCCTGTGTTTATTTCTTCCATTTGATATAGTTGTTTTCAGAAAACTGAAACGGTTCCATAACCAACAGATTTCTTCCTATGAATAAATTTGATTAAATCTTTTTGTCAAAAAGGTTATTGAGAGATCTTCAAATTAATTAACAAACTATACTTTGTCTTATCTATTTAATTCCTCATACGTAGGATTATCTTAAGTTATAGTTAAGATTCTTTACTAAGGAATAAGATTCCTTAACCTATTTATTTATTTATTTTTATTTTTATAATGATAGCTTAGTTTTCTTTTCTTTATTTTATTTATTTATTTTATTGTAAAATTCATTTGTATAATAATGTTCTTATAATCTTTTTGATAAAAGAATATAATAAAATAAATAAAGCTTTTATTTTATAATCAAAATATTTAAAATATGTAAAAACTATTTAAAATTATATATATATGTATTTATTTATTTTTAAATACATAGAAAAATAATAAAGATCTTTTTTATCAATAACATATTTAGTTTAAAAATATTTATTATATTTCTTTTAGATTTGTAAAGTGAAATATTACATAAATGAAATTACATTGTTTGTAATTCACAACATTTTAAACTATATATTTATGAAAGTCATACAACCACATATATTATTTATATATTTACGTCTATGCATATTTACATCTAGAAACATCAACTAACAATTTACTATAAGTGATGAAAGGTTTACTTACCTTTTTAGTTCCTTACCGAATATGAATTAGAGGAGCACTACAGATAGTTAAATATCAAGTTTTACTGTTATTTTATTTAAAAGTAAAGTTGTATTATTTATATATATATATATATATATATATATATATATATATATATATATATATATATATATATATATATATATATATATATATATAAAATTGTTAAATCTAATTTATTTTGTGTATTCAAATCAATTTAAAATTGATATATGTTTTAATTAAATAGATTCGTGTTTGTTATAATTATTAGCCGAATCGCAAGGACAAGTTATTTAGTCTTGTAAAAAAAAAAATAGTCCTTATATATTATCAAGTGACCTCTTAGATCTAATTTGGCTTATTATTATTAGTTTGTTAAAACCAAAATTTGAAATGATAGAGATAGCTAGTGGATTTAATAATCTAACTAGAAGTTTTTGTTATAGTAAATTTTAATAAATTCATTTCCTTATCATTTAAATCGGTTCTTTATTTAGCAGTTGACTAAATTATTTTCTTTTATCATTGACATACTTAAAATTAGTTGTTATGTAAATAACTATTTCATTTATAATATGCTCCAAATAATTTAGAGTAAATTATTTATGATTAAATTCTAAATTAAATTAAATTCAATCATACTTTAGATTTACTTGTTTTACAGAGTAGATTCATTTTCTTGTAAGACTTAATTAATAATTTAAAGTATTTGATGATCAGTTGTAACCTATCCATCTTTTATCGTCCTTGAGCCTCATCTAGGGTCTTAATGACCTCCTTTAACCTGTAGGCCGACTTTCGTGCACAGTTGACTTTTGGTCAACTCTAGTCAACCTGAGACAAGTGTCTCGGATTACGTGCACATACCTCTCCAGTTAAAACTTATACCTTAGTTGAGTTTTTGAAAGCCATTTTGCACAGTTGACTTTTTAGTCAAACTTAGTCAAACCTTGGACATCACCTCGGTTTGCGTGCACATAAACTTACCTGTGTTATTCTCAAACCTTGTGGAACCTTATTGGACACGTTTGGACTCAGTTGACTTTTTGGTCAACTCTTGGTCAAACCTTGGTCAAATGCCTCGGTTTGCATGCCCATGTATTTCTTATGACATTGGTAACCCTTTTAGCTTAGTTGTGCATATTTCAGTGATGGTTGACTTTTAGTCAACTGTCTCAATTTTCATGCCAGTCAAAGCTAGTAACCTAAGGAAAACCTTATAGCTTATTTTAGAGCTATTTGATGAAGTTTGACTTTTGGTCAAACTTGGTCAACCCTTTTAATTGACCTTTGGACTATCGTCAGACTCTCCTTTATTATCAGTTGTCTATTTTATCTTGCACCATTTTGCATGCACATAGGGTCTTGTGCTAGATAGTGCTTCACTTCCTAGTTGCGTAAGTATGTTTAGTTTAGATGGTTAGTAGGTTTTTAGAAAAAAAATTGTAGTTTGTTTTGCTCAACTTTTGGGCATGACAAGTTGGTTCTTCTTAAAAGTAGGTGATGTTGTAGTTATTCAAGAGTAGTTAGGATAGTTGGGCCATCTATTTGTAGGTGTTTTAGTATGGTTAGGTACTTTTGAAGATAGCTAGTATGTGTCTTTAGTTTTGGTTTTGAGCCCATTAATGGAGTCAAGCCTTTTGATGTAAATATTTTTTGTTAATTTAATTTAGGGTCCAACCCCTCTGTTACGATTCGCCTACTAAAAAAAGCCCTAGATGATATCTCTAGAAATTTTAAGTTGATGTATTTAACATATATACTAATTAAGGTTCTATAATGTTACAGTGAATGCAACACATTTGTTTTATGTAATATAAATATATAAATTAAGTGATGCTAGAAATGTAGTTTAAGGAGACAATAAATTTAAAGTCAACATTGTAGTTTTATTAAGACAAAAGTTTGTTTTGTTATGATTTATAGAATAGTGCTTGCATAATTTGAGGCATTAATGGTGATAAAATTTGATTTGTGAATGAAACGTATTGGACTGATCAAAGAAATTGAATGTATTAGAACATAAGGTCTTGACAGAAACTAAAAATACAATAACTTTATCTATGTTTTTTGTAAGATTCAAATCAGATGACACATTAGTTTAATATATATGTAGCTTGGGTGTGCGTGTGCGTGTGCGTGTGCGTGTGCGTGTGCGTGTGTAGTTTTTAAGTCTTCTAGAATTTAATAGTGCTTTAATTATTTAAATATTATAAATTGATAATCAATAATTATTTTACATTTATTGATCAAAAGTTTTACTTATGTCACATCCCGAGGTCAGCCAAAGCTGATGGGGGTCTTAAATGAAAAAAATAGACAAAATGGCTAAAAACATAGTAAAATGACATGAATCAACATGTAGGAGAATGAAGCATTTATTAGGCATTGCCACCCATTAATTGGGTGAGTCTGGAAATGAAGTATGAGCATTTCACCCCGTAGCATAGGATTTCCCTCTGAAGAATCTTCAGTAGCATTCCCGTGAGCCCACACACGGTTCTCTTCTCTCAGTCTTTCTCCTATTTTGGCACAGGCCGAGTGGACACTGACCATATCCGATGATCATATTTGACAAGCTACACCTCCATTATGCTCTTACGAATGTCAATATCAGATAAGTATATAAATTCACGTTTGTTATTAAATCAATTGTTAATTATTTTCTTGTATATGGTATTACTTTGCTATATTTGGAGAATCCATTTTATAATGCAATCTAGTTGTTTTTATATTTTCTCATTCTTCAGTTCATATGAATATTTGATCAAATACAAATTAAAAAATAAAGATAAAGATTGTAAATATATTATGTTAAGTCGTATTGTAGCTGGAGCTTTAAAAGGGAATATTGTAGATTTCATGGATAGGTTAAGCTGCTATACGAACATTGCATTAGAATGATATGTATGTATGTAAAGAAGAATGAAACATTTAATTAAATGAATCTAAGAAAAGAGTATGAAATTATAGTTTATTGGTTGGATTATATTGTTGGTATTCTAGGATAAAATGAGTAGATCAAATTTATCTTTCTATTAAAATAAAAAATAAAAAAAACCAAGATAAAGTTGTATAACTAGGTAATTTTTTCACAAAAATAATATCATTAAGACTAACGTAGGCAACTTTCCTCAAGATTCTATATGAATTGTGTCATGTTTTAACCATGTCATAGAAAATATAATGGAATAGTGAACCATTTCTAGAACAGGGTTTTATATGGATAATTACCAATTGTGCTAATTGTATCCATTTTAACTTATTTTAGACTTTGATGATGTTGTATTATGAAGATAGTTTAACAATCATTGCCTTGTACTTGAATAGGGTTTGATTTATTTTATATTATTATCTTAAGCATAAAGTTCTATGTATGGGTTAATTCTTGTAATTACTCATAAGAACTCGGGTAATCCTAAAAGTTGATTTTCATAATGAAGTCCTTAGGTCAACAATGGGTATTAATGTCTAAATAAAACTTGTGACTTACTATTATCATCACGATATGACAAGATAAATATCACACCTTTTGGTATCAATAACTATAGTATTTTATACCTTTGGGATAAACCTTACACTATGATGCTATGTATCATCTCTTGATACCTTGCTATTGACCATCAAGGTCATAATCTATATATATGCAATTGATGGATTTAGACTAATATAAGAATATGGGGTTGCTCCAAATGGTAAATGAATTTAGAAGATTAAGAGTACTATTGGTAATATTATTTTTGGGTTAATATTTTCGCAAGTTTGTCCAATGGATGTAGCGTCACCAACTTTCTTAAGTAGAATTTTGAGCATTGATCACACTTCAAACAAGTTTATAAGTTGATATCATATATATTTGAGGATCAAAATGGAATTTATGTGGCTTTATTAGGATGACGTCCTATATTTTATGATACTCCATATTATTGAGCCATATTCAAGTGAGGCCCAACTAGATTCCTTATTGAGGCCCTTGTTTTATTTTTGCATCATTTTGATATTATGAATTCATGATATTTATTGACCTCCATATTGAATATACTGTATGAATTTCCAATTGAATTATTTGCCTATGGGTTGTAAGGAACTAATTTGACTCTTTGTTTGTCCTAATTTATTTGTGTAAACCAAAGGAACTTGATGTTGAGCAAGAAGTCTAGCCCCTAGATAGATAAGATAGACCTTGCATCGTTTAGGTTGGTTTATGAATAATGAGGTGGGAAGTATGAACCAAGACCTCAATAATTTTAAAGGGAATATTATATAATCGGTTGATGAACTACGAGCTTGGTGTTATTAATGAATGGAAAACACTGGAATGGAACCATGGTTATGGGAACCTGTGCGTAGATTCTTTGAGCAACTTGGTGAGGAGAGCTACATGTAACTTTGACCCATTTGGAAGTGGGAACGTAGGTGGCACTTGGTTGAAGGATACCCTTGTGACCTCAAGTCCATAGGGGAGGGTTTAGGGGGGGATAACTCTATGGATTGTGGTTATTTCTTGATTAACCTTTCCTCTATAATAGGCTTCAATTGAGACTGAAACGGGTAATAATGATTATGGAAGGGATAAGAAGCCTAATAAGTAATATTTAATACATGATGTGCTTGAATAGAAATATATAGTCCAAATGATATGGGATGACTACCTTATAGTCAATATCTACTTAATGTTATGTGTTGAGTCAAGACCCTAATGCATTGGTTCTATATAATAGTTATGTGTTTGAGATATTTAAGCATGTACTTATAAGAATTTGTGTATGACCTTATAGATCATTCAATTGTGATCTACTTGTTATGAATTAGGATCCTCTCTTCTAGTTATAATGCTAAGCCAAGTACAGGTGTTGACTTTTATGGCTATGGATGGAGTTAAGAGCCTACGAGGGCATAGGTAGAAGTAAGTATTCCTCTAGCACGTAGACTAGTCTTCTCCATTCAAGGTGATCACCAAATGATAAATCCTATGACCCACTTAAGATAAGCTTATCCGCTCAAGATTGACAATAGTCAAGGAGCGTACTATGCTAGTAGACTGTTAGTCGTACCCCCTAGCTAGCAGATGGTTACCGCCAGTTGCATGCAGGCAAGGGATACCTACGTTGATCTAGGGAGTTGGACTGATTCTACCAGGAGCATGTGGGTCTGGGGGTTGATTTCATGCCGGCGATGGATGTCCTCATTTCTTAGTTGTCTAATGGACTATAGGAAAGATAAATTCTAATGAGGAATAGGTAGGTGATAATTGGACTAGCATCATGGTATGACTTTGGGCTTAATTTGATGTGAAATGGTATACTTCACCCTGTTGGGTTGAGGATAGACCCTTGGTGTAGTGTGAGATGCACCAAATCCTCTTCCCAAGTATCTGCTAGTGCAAAAGACCAAGGAAAGGAATGTGATCCATGGTGTAGAGCGCAATATGCCAATATAATGTTTCTCTAGGATACACTATAGATAAGGGACAAATAGCCATTGATTTTGAGCCAGTTATCATATGAACTTTGTGATGCTTACAAGAGTCGATCACTATGCTATTCATGATGCTTACATAAGCCCATAACTATTGTCTTGTGATTCATTTATGAGACAATCACTATTGCTATTGTGATGTATGTTGGAGCTACTTTCTATGTATGTGATGTATGGCAAGCTAGTCAACTTGTATACTTATGATGTGTATGAGCTAGTCCATTGTATACGAGATGAATGCTCGAGATAGTCCTATGTGTGTGATTTTTGATATTTGATAATGATGGGAATGGAACTATCACCTAATGGTAATCGATATCATTTATGGGATTGGACCAAGTTCACAGAATCCCTTAATTAATAGACATGATTAAAGAGATCTAAGATCTCATCAAGAAGGGTGAGTGAGCTCCCTCTAAGTGAAAACTATGAAGTCTCTAACTTCCCACAAGATGATACATAGGCAGGGTTATCAGGAGTGATCCCTCGAGGCTTATGTCTTGGTCTAGGGATGACCCTAATCATGGATGCTAAACACTATCAAGCGTAAGCATTCAGTGTGATATCAAGTTATCGCCACTATAATGAACAAAGAAGTTTTAAAATCGCTGCCTCTAAATTAAATGGAAAATGATTGGTTGATTAAATTGATGATTGATGTAAAAAAAAGAGTAACACCTAAGGTGGTTGTTACAACTTATAACTATTAAACTTAAATCAAAGGATAACCACATATAAGCAATAATATTGAAAGCATCTCATAAGCACTTTACAGCTGCCATCATACATGCCATCTTTTACAAGGGCCAATTGGATTCAAGTCAAACACCATTTATTAATAACCACCACAAGAAGATGAAGGTAATGAAGCAAACAGATTGATAAGGTTCTCCGTCTGAATCCATATGTGTCTAAATCACAGTCGAATAATCACAAAAACATGATTTATGCCACCCAAAATATGCCACCCTACATCTGGCACCAGGACGATCAAGTCAAATTGCTTTAGTAGCCTTTCAATTATGCTCTTCTTATTCTATTCACAAAATCAATCTTTTCTCTTTTCTCTCCATTCATAAAGTTCAACACGAAGAATCTTTGGATTCCTCTTGCATGATTTTTAGAGTGCCCAAAAGAAAAATACATATTCGATTCTCAGTCACCAGTTATTTTGGCAGGGATATGATTATGTTTCTGGATGGATATCTGATTGTGACTTTTATTCTAAATCTCATTCCAAAGGAAAAAATATTCAATCCCATTTAACTTGTCTTGTTCTAGATGCTTCATGTCTGCTCCAATTCTTTTCCTTTTTTAATGAAAAGGAAAACATACATCATAGATAACCGGTTAAATAGATTTGACTGGGTAAATTTTGTTCATTACTTTTCGTTTGGATCAGTATTGGGATGAGTAATCTATAATATATTGGATCAGTATTGGAATGAGTGATATATAAATATATCTGTTGTATTGGCTGTTTTAAACAATTAAATTATTTTTCTAATTTTTTTTTATGATTCAGCAATTTTTTCAATTTGTTCAATATTTTCGTGATATTAATATATAATCAGTATTATTTCAACTCTAATCAAATTGTAAATCACTAAGGACTTAAACTCTTCCATTTGATAACTCCTAATTTAATATATATGAAAATATATGATATCAATCTATAGTCATTATTTCGGCTCTGATCAAATTGCAATTCGCCAATGACTTGAATTTTTTCATTTGATAGCTCCCTATCTAATGTATGAAAATATATGATATCAACATATAGTCATTATTATTTCGACTCTGATTAAATTGCAATTCACCAATCATTTACTCTTTCATTTGATAACTCCTAATTTAATAAACTTTAAACCAAGGTCACTAAGAGACGGGGGGTACTTGGACTGGAGACTGTTACTGGTATAGGTGCGACTAATGTTTTGGAACACAAGATGGATATACTTGGAGACTCCATTTTCTTTATGTATTTTAAGAATTTCTAGAAAATATCATGACATAGAACTTTGAAAACGAGAGCAGTAGTAAAGTTTATATCAACTTTGACATTGAACAAAAATTTAAATTGAAATTGCTTATACTACTTGGTTTGGAAAATAAAATAGCAATGTTTAGGAGAAAAAACAATGAACAATGAACATGCATCCCACATTTGTCATGTGTCTAATAAAAAATTGTCTTTTTTCATAAAATAACACCAATCCAACTTTTTCATGTTTTTAGTGCCATGTTTTAGCAAGTATTTTTCGTTTCTTTTCTTCTTTATCCATTAGAAAACACCTCAGTTGCTGTGGGAGACGGCAAGAGACGGTGGAATTCTTTTTGCAGAGTTCCTAGACATTTCCTTGAGCCTTCAAGGACATCTCCAGTACCAAAGATGCATCTACCAGAAACGTCTCTCTCAATTACACAACTTAAACTCTTCTATTTAATAACTCCGAATTTAACATCAGTACCAAAGATATGTCTACCAGAAACGTCTCACTCAATTACACAACTTAAACTCTTCCATTTAATAACTCCTAATTTAACATACTTTTAAGAACTCTTATATAAGAATAAAACTTAGAAAGACTTAAAACAGCAGGTATTTGTCTGCAATGTTCTACTCAGCCCCACACATAAACGACCATTTTTTAAGTCTTAAATAAACATCGAGTACATTGTATGTGCTCACTACAACGCATTCTTTTACCATTAGACATAAAAGTACAACTACATTGCATCAACTGCTTACTATAAGACATAAAACTATGCCTACAGTTCTCTGCCTAACCTAACAGAAGAAACTTAATTAGTGTACAAAAAGATAAAGCTGCACATTAGCAGCTTTGATTTATGAAAGTGCTACTAAGAAAGAAAGAGATGTCTCAGGGACTTAATCTCTGTTTACAGAGACTCATCCACCAAAATCCTAGAAAGAGAATTCAAAATCTCTGATATAAAACCCAGAGTATCTTTGTTTGGTACAAATGAAAATGGAAGAAACAAGAGAGTTTAAGAGATACAGCAAGCATTTGGGTTCTCATCACTGAACATGGTGGCAAAACGACTGCTGTCAGCTGCAGTCAACTGCCTTGGGTGGGTGCCACCATTGTAATACTGATCTTGCATATACCTCTGATACCTTCTCTGAGACTCAAGGTAATCAGGGTTATGATGATATCTTGTGCTGTAATCTGAGTCCTGAGTCATATTGTACCCATCTAGATAGTTGTGATCTATGGTCCTGTAATAGGTTTCAAGTGGGTCAGGTAATGGAACAGAACTTTCTTCTGTTGGGGGAGGAGGATTAGTGGTTTCTTGGGGTGGAGCATCTCCTGCTGGTGGAACTGCAGCATCAGCAGGAGGAGTGCTTTCTTCTGCTGGTGGAGGAGGAGCACTTTCTGCTGCTGCTGGATCAGATGCAGTTGCAGCATTCTCTTCTGGCACTGCCTGACCTGTTTGCTCCACTGGGGCCTCAGTTACAGTAGTTGCAGAGGAGGCAGAAGCCTCAGCAGAGTCTGCTCTTGGCTCTGTTTTCTCTTCTTCTGGTGTGTGATGACTGCACAACTTGGCTATTTTCCCACTCTTTTTAATGGCTTTCATCACTTTCTCAGGGTCTGCCCATCCCACCACTATGATTTTTTGCTGCCCAAAATCTTCAATAATTTTGTATATGCCTGTAAAAAACCAAAACTTGATTAGTAACATGCATTCATTGGCTTCTCAACATTCTCAATTGACAATAGAAAAAAGGTTCTACATATTGTGAAATTGGTAAGTAGGGAATATTTTCTGCGACAAGTCAAATGTGATGTTGCTATCACGATTTAATTTTGTAGTTTATGAGAAAAATTCATTGACCCGTGTTTCATGAGTAGTGGTTCACAAGAACTTCTCTCATGAAAATGAGAGCATCACCTAGATGCAATGAGTACCAAGTGTTTCATTCATTCTCAAAGAGATAAATTCTTGTGAACCATGACTCATAGAATATAGACCAATGAATTTGACTGGAAAACTACACAGTTAAACTCTCATAACAATATTACAACATTGTAAAATCTTCAATAACTTTGTATGTGCCTATAAAAACCAAAACTTGCTGATTAAAATGAATTCATAGACTTCTCAACACCTCCATAGATAAATACAAAAGTGTTGTACACATTGAAAGAGTCATACATAGCAAAATATTGCATGTGGTACAAGAAACATAAAGAGAAAGATATCAGTTGAAAAAACCTCTCTACAGTAACTTTGAATTCCATTTATACATAAAAGTAAATAATTGTCTTATTCTTAAAAACAAAATTTTAATTTCATTTCAATTACAGAAAACAGAAATGGAAATATTACCTTCAACAGTTTGAAGAGATCTGCGTATCTTTTGTACACAGCCATTACAGTCCATGCGGACCTGTATTTCTGTTATTTGTGGTCTCTGCAATGGAAAAAGACACCATCATCAACTTAAATTTTTCAATTCTCTCTCTCTTAACTACATCAGTAATAATTTTATCAAAGACATGTAAGAAACAGTGTGAAAGAACAAAGAAACAAGCTTCTCAAAAAGCTGAAATCAGACCAAAGAAAAAAGCTGATGGAGAAAACTGTTCTAAAGAAATCTAATGATGATGATAATGGGTCAGACATATGTGGCCTAAAACTTCAATAATCTCATCCATTCAAACAATCTCTTTCCATTTTCACTCTTCTCTTAACATTTTGTAAGCTATAGACAATAGAAACAGTTATCTAGTTCTAGCAATGTACTAATGCATAAATTATGGTGTATGAAGGTAACATATGCATTTGTGCATTCTAGAGACTGGATAGCCATTTCTGTAGGCACAAACACTGATGGAAATGGCTTTCACATACACATTAGAGAAAAGGACCAAAAACTGAACACCCACAATCTCATATACTGAACCAAGGTGTATATAAACATGAAGCTAGCTTTGGTCTCATCCTATGCAATTTCAATTTCAATGAACATACAACAAAGCATAAGAGAGAAGAGACATACATCAACTTGGAATTCCATGAGAAGGCTGAAACCTATTGAAGATCACAGAGAAGTTGTGTTCCTATTACAAGGTGCTTTGAAAGGAACAATGGTTTTATACAAAAGAAAACCTGTAAGAAGAGACCCAATCCATTAAATTGGATGAATGGAATTTGAGAATATATAAAAGGAAGGGGAAGAAGAAGTAGTGGCTCACAATCAATCCAAGGTGTCATAACGAGGGAGATTCTATTCTCTTCTCTGAAATGGAGAGAAGAAAGCTAAGGTTCCATCAAAGTGTGTGCTGCAATTATTTTTCTATTTGAAGACAAATTTCTATCTAGGTATGTAGTGGGTAATATTCCTCCATGACTAAAAGTAAAAATTAACCAGTCTTTATGGGGGTGGTGTGGATTGCATATAATGTGATGGGTTTGATCCATTAGAGACCAGCTAGCAGGGAATATTGTCAATTTCTGGTCCATTTCAGAGACTTGGGCACCGTCCTAGCTCATAGGTTTGGGGCAAGACAAAAACATTTTGTTTTTTTCTTTCTTAATACCTTTAATTCAGGCATCTATATATCTTTGATTAGAATAGAATGATTGGCTTTTAAGAAATATGCTTGCCGACTATTGACAATAGCCACACAGTATCATCAATGGCCTAAAAGTTAATCATGATTCATAAGCTTAGATCCCATGGGAGACAGAGATTGCTGAAAGTATGACCCCTTTTTCAGAGGCCCTAATAAAAGTTTTGTAAAATGGTGGTCTGGCCCATGGTCACATGGTCCTACACTTCCAGCCATTTTTCAAAGCCCCCAAATAAAAGTTTTGGAAAATGGTGATGTGGCTCTTGGTCACATGGTCCTACTCTTTAAGGACTTTGCAGATTTCTTGTAAAAATGTGGCCACTAGTTTTGAGAATTATGCTTGTAAAAATGTGTTTTGAAAACGGTGTTTGTGGCCCATGGCCTCAATCATTTTAATAATGATATGCATGCGGATCGACAAGAAAGGTACGCTTTTGGATTAGGTAAAATAGAGGATAAGATCGAAACACCTTTGTAATACAGGACTTCGGTTTGCCCAACGTATGAATTCTCTGAAATAGAAATGAATTAAGCTTTAAGAGCAAAATACTTGGTCTATGACAGATACGGATCAGCCTCTTTGTGTGATGTACATTTTAAACATTTTAAATTGTATCGAATTAATAGGTTTTTAGGAAAGTTTTAGATATATATCAAATAATCTGCGAAAGAAATATAAAATTATTTGAAAATATTATAAAGTTGTTTTAAGGTTAACAAGTATATTAATAATAGTACTACTTGTCTTATAGGTATAATATTGTTGTTAGTTGGATAAGTCTGTTTTATTTTTTCTCTGTTCTTTTTGTTCGGGGTTTTTGGTAAATTGGTTGTTTTCAGTGTTGGGGGGTCTTCAATGATTTTGCTGTGTTTGGTTGTTGTTTTTGCTATGTCATGTCTCATTTTATAAGGGTTCAAGGCCATTTCCATGCTTATCTAATAAAAATAAGTATTTTAGTAATATAAGATATGATAATGTGATTAAGATTATTATAGGAAAGCATGAGGTATTAAAAAAATCAAAATAGACAATTAATACACATTCATAATATAGGCAATTACAAAAATGTAACGGAGAAGATGTATAGCAAATAACTATAACTCATGGCATCAGCATTCAGGCAATAGTATTCTATCCTCTCCTCAATATTATTTGCTATAAGATTAACAGAATAACCATCATATTAAGTTATCCTTAGTGTAGTTGCATTATACATCACAATATGAATTTATATATGAATCTTAACAATTTGATATCATGCCCAACTTTTAGAATCTCAAATATCTTAATTTCATGTCTCTCTTTTCTCTCAGATCTGTTATTTTAATATATAATGGATCAATCAACTTGAAATTCCATTGTCACTAATTCTTTATATGTTATCTTTGAGAGTAACTTCCAAGATATCAATGAATTGATTCATGTGAACCATATTAGAATCAATAAAATTTAAATTCCTTTCCATCCTTGTATGTAGGAACATCTCAAGCTAATTAAGGTATTGTGTAACTAAATCTAGAACCTCTTCTCAATGCTCTAGTGTAACCCTTTTAAGAATATAATACACACTAATTAACATTCCATTTTATCATGTGGGGACTTTATTGGGACATTGTTACATAGCATTAGTTTATAAACTCTCTAGCATAATGATCATGATGCACAATAAGAAATAAAAGATGAAATATGGGTCATCTTATTCTAGGAATAATTATATGAATCCTTATTACATGTTTTTATGTTTCTCACATTTTTAAAACATATAAGGATGCAAAATATATGATGGATAAGATAATGAGTGATCAATCATGAAAAATAAATTATTATATATTTAAATTTGACCTCACGTGACCTCCTCCTATTTGACTAACCCATTCTATTTTTCCAACAATTTCCAATACACTAACTAGTATGACTCCAACCTTCATTGTCAGCATTACAACCTCCCAACTCACCATATGAATGCTTCCACGATGTTCCTTTGATGCACATATAACTATAATGTTATTAGTCCTCTTCATTATTCTTAGTTACTCACATTATTGTTCTAAACGCTACCCTCAAGCCTTGACACCCTCCTTCCTTTTGCAACAAGTGTATTCTATGGGAAAAATATCTCATTTCTATTAGGAACCTTTTCCTCTATCACAACTTCCTATTTTTGCAAGTGAGGCAATAATCATTCTCCCATTCCTACGAGTCTTCAAATTTGTGGTCACAATTGGTTGTCTACTTTTCTAGAAGTGTGTTCTACATTATGGTGACTCATTTGCTAATGGTTGCAAGTGTATAATCACCTCTAGTTGACTAACTTATTACACTACTGTACCATCCCAAAGATGTTGGTTAGTCATAAATTAAATATTTGGCAAGCCCCTGCATAAAGAAGTACAACTAAATTACTAAACGTGCATTAAATAGCCACATGGTAGAATTTTTTCATTCTTGATAGATCAAAGGAAAAGGACAAAATTGAAATATGAATCCACCAAAGTAAAAAAAATATCTATTTCTATAGTAGTATTGATTAGGCATAAAAGCCTAGAGAAACCTTGGTTTTCACTATATTTTTAAAATACAAGAGCCTATCCAAATCTAGTGCACTAAATTGTCATATAAAACATGTGAAAATATTGGGAAGCTAACAAGATCTACCTTATATGAAATCAAGATGGACTTAGTATTGTTTTGTCTATTGCCTTTAATGATCACTTGTCATGATAAACCTCTTGCCAAAACTCAATAGGTCTCTGATTTTTTTCTTTTAATAGAGTTATGAAGATTCTCCAACATATTGTTTCAAATATTACCATGATTTTTTTTTGCATAAAACTAAAGAAAAATAGAGACTTGCCAACTAGAATTTTGAACCCTTCCACATTATTGTTAATTATATTACTATAGAAATATATAAAATGAGATTAGAAGTTGTGCAAGCCAGAGTTGAAGGACTATAAATGGTACCCTAACACACCATTTCATAATTATAAATGCCAAAAGGTTATGCTTGGATTTTTTCAAACAAGTATATGGTTCAAAGTCACAATGATCGATGGACTCTCTAGTCCTTGAATGACACTAGGTAGCATATATTTTAGACTATTTGATAAGCTAATATCAATTGAATTATGCTTTTGGAACTTGATTGTGTATCAACTTTTGAGTCAATGTTTCAGGTCACACTTTGTGAACCATCATTAGGAAAAGAGAGTTCAAGAAAGATCAAGGATTTTTCTTCTCCTTGAGATCTCTTGTCCTGATGATGGTTCACTGAGTGTGACCCAAAACATTGACTCAAAAGTTGATACACAATCAAGTTCTAGGAGCATAATTCAAACATTATGGATTGTGGAAACTTACTAGCACTTAAGCTAATATTGAACCAAATCTTGCTCACTTTTCTAAGTGTGTTCCTTATCAAGGCCTTCCTCTTGGTTCCAAGCTAATTAATTTAGGTGTTTCCAATCCTTATTGCTCGTTCTATGGGTGTTTTCAAGATTTGGTCAAATTGATTCATAATACTTTAAGCCCTTTAGAGCTAAGCCTTTTTCTAGGCATATGATACTTCTACGAGAATGACCTAGAATATTCTCATCTAAACATATCCAATATTGACATATTTTTTAGAGCGGAAATCTTGTTTAACATTTTGAAAGATATAAACTCTATTCTTTTTGTTGGCTATAATTTTGAAATAAATTTCTTGTTGTATTCTAAATAAATGATATATTACAATGTGTTCATGGAAATATAATAGCAAGCTAATAAAGTTGCATCTAAGGTGACCCACTCACAAATTCTTCTAGATCGCTATGGTGGTGGCCCTTGTATGCTCACTAGGATCAATCATTTCTCAACCCAAAGGCAATTTCCATAATGTTTGTAGAACAAGTCCTAGTCCTCTCACCAATTTTCACATTCTCCTCATCTTCAAATTAATAGCGCTCAAGATTGGTCGAATAGTAGTTACAAATTCCCCCTGACTCACCTTGACCATTTCTCCTTCTAAGACTACTTCTTAGCCTTCAAAGTAAGTACATATCAATAAAGATAATTCAAATAATGCCCCTAGCCGTTAGGAAACTTAAATCTAATGAATAACAAATTTTGAATTTTTGAAAACATAACAACCACAACTTACCTTGTAGTAATAGCTCTATAACTCTTATAGTTTAATAAATTTGTTTCTCACTTTAGATATGTATAAGTTTTTACCTACCCTAGAATCTGAAGTATGACTATAACCACCCACTTTTTTAATTAAAAAGTTACCCATCTTTTTTTCTTGGAAAACTTTTTAATAAATAATATAAATGTCTATTTCGTCCTTAAAAAACAATTTTCAAATAAAGTAATGTCCTTGATGAATGGCGGGGTCATGTGGTAGAAATCAATGTTTACATGTCAAAGTTAGATGGTCTCGGCTTATGTGGCGATATGGCTGATTTGGATCTTTTTGACTCCCACAATCATCAAATGCCCGAAGCAAATATATATTGACACCTAACTCTGAATATGCAGTATATTTTCCAAGAGAAATTCAAATAGTACAGTCGTGTAAAGCATATTCATTCCTACGAGCATCTGAGTGCATTCCCGTGGGCTTGAACGGTGCATACGCAGTCCTGAAATTTGTAACCATGAACTTAAAGATGCATGGGGCGTAAGGACCCCATTGTTTGGTAGGTCAAAAAGAATGGTTGAGTGTCTATGAAAATATCTAGATTCAATTGTGTATAAATCTTACATCAATATTTTGGATTATATTGGAATTGTGGAATGTGTTCGAAACATTTATGCAAAAACTTGTATACAATTGATGATGGGGTGTGGTCTGAAACGTTGATGCAAAAATCTATACACAATTGGATCTATAAAATTTTATACTATCAATTATGGACTATGAAAATCTAATAAGTTTAATTTGATAATTGATGAATAAAGCTCATAAACATTCTTCCAAATGTATTATTAATGAAGATGCACGGGTTTACCACATTGTTGTTACAACTGGTGCTTGCATGTGTAGCATCATGTCTTTCGAGGAGGGTCCAATTCTTCGCCTCAACTAGATGCAATGAGTGCTAAGTGCTCCATTCATTGTCATCAGAGATTAATCTTGTAACTAACTCATGAAACATGGATCAATGAGTTTGACTCAAAAACTACACAGTTGAATCTTGATAGCATTATCACAAACATGTCTTTTGTCAATTTAGTAGGTCTTGACGAAACGATCGATAGAAATTATATGGTTTATCTAAAATCATGTTAGTTTTTTTGTGGGTCCGTTTATTAGTGTGATTTCAGATGAGCCACCTAAACAAGTCAAAGCTTAGAGTGTGTTGTATAAACATAAATATATTTTACTACACACGCATTGACTAATTATTTTCATTATATTGAGCACAGACAATATCTTCAACTTCTAATTATATTCAGCCCCTTGAAAACTTTCTAATATAAATTCTAATTCTATTAAGTAAAGTTAGCACTTCAATTAAAAGGTTGTATACTTTAATGATCAAATAGTTAATAGTCATTTTTGTATATTATCTTTATCAAAAAATGATAAATGGTTGTTCTATTCTATCAACCAAAAATTATCTTTGATTACTAAATTGGCTAATGTTAATGTTTCAAAATAGTCATTACAAACAAATCCTTGTGTCCTTGATAATTGGTTGGATGATGAGCATCATAAAGATTGTTGTAACATATAGATTTGTGTGCTCACTCATAGAACTAATTGGTGTACATAATCTTTATTTGAGATTTCAATAACACTTCTTGTAAAATTAAGAATGAACTATACCTACAAAAGATTAAGTTGACTTAAAAAAAGTATTTTTAAATATCGTTTGATTTAAATACACAGAAACATATGGAAGGCTTTAGTATGAATTAACAGTATTTGTGTGTGGTGGGTCTGCAAATGTATCCATTAAAGTGAACTGAAAAACTAAATTTACATTACTTTTCTTCATATGCTAATATGTTGAGATGTATGGTGGGCCTGCAAAGATATGCATTAAAGTGAATTGTTCAAATAAATTATAAAGTGAATTGTGAATTGATATTTTATGTCTGATTGAGCATCCATGTCTCCAAATAATTTTTCAAAGGCAAAGGTGCTTGTTTAAAATCTAGACAGAATTTGCAAAATTGCCCATTGGAGCGTTATTTTTTGGCTTAGGCGGAGGAAGTAATATGTTTATATTTGTGCTTAGTAACTGATATCAAGAAATTGGCTAATAGAAAATAGAAGGTGCAAGTGCGAGAAAGTTTCACTGTTTGAAAAATATATGCCTAGAGAAATATTTTGTTAGTTTATTCCATTTTGGAGAAGAGTTGGAAAGTAAAAGCGTTGTTGAAGAAATTTGTTAGGCAAACTGGGCACAAAATAATTTTAACAATGATTATTGTCTATCTATTTTAGACTAGAATGACATTTTATAAATATTATATTTGCTTGTAAAAAAGCAGTTGAACTTTTCAACTAAACATGAAAATTTTGATCAAATTTGTACAATGTTCTCTAATCTAATTATATTTTTGTTGTCAAATTTGTAAACTTCAAGTTTAAAATCATGTTTGAATCTTTACTTTATAAATCTGCATAAGATAGTTACAAGTTTAATCATTTCTATTATTTAAATGTTTCTTTAAGCAATTCATATTTTTAGAGGATTTAACAAATTCTTAAAATGCATTTGATAATTTGTTGATACATTTAGTTAGCTTTCTATCATAATAGAGTATCAAAGCTTTCTAATAATATCAAATGAGATTGGTTAAAAATTGTGGATTGTTAAAAAATGTGTGGTTGTATCAATTATTTTTACGTCATTAAATTACATTTAAGTGAAATCACAATTAGATAGATGTAATATTATACACAACTTCTTAAATCGTCTATTTTTAGTCGATTTACATACATGTGTTTCCTTGTTACTTTATATTTTGACTATATCATTAGTGAATTAACTAATTGATCCTCTGCTTAGATATGTGATCAAGCTTTTCAAATAATAAGTTGTTTGTAGTTTATCAACAATAGATTTGCATAAGGTTAGTGATTTTCTAACCTTTACAAAAATACTTTGAGAGTTTTCATTTATTTACACATCTTTCAAAATTTTATGTATTTTTAGGTTTTCAAGTTACATATGATGTATGATACTATGAATGAATTTACATTTGTAGATATTATTTTAGTAAAAGTACATTTTGAGATGTATCTTAATAGATAGTTATCTTTGTTTAGAGATTTGTTATCTAAAATATTGTATGCTAGTATAAGAAATATGCAGAACTTACAACCTTTTAAGGAACCATATATAGGGTATCATGCTAACATATTTGGCTAATCCTTTATATCTTATTAAGGTCTTTGAATGCCCTCCTTAGCCTTGTAGAGCCAAAAGAGTAGAAGAGTTTTCCATTCTTGTCAAATAACAAAATTATATATATTTTGATCATGAATACAATGTGAATATCTAGTTCAAATTTATTTTTCAAGTTTAAAATTATCAAAAAATTGTCTTCCATAATTGCATGATGTAATTTTGAGCACTAACATATATAATCTATGTAAAATAAATTAATTTTAATTTCTATGAAAATAATGTGGTTAAAAAATAGATTAATTATTTATTAAGAGAAGCTTCTAATGATTTAGATAACAAGAAAGCCCCACAACCTCTTTTAATCATATCCTAAGATAATAAATATGTTAATCCATAAGTTTTAGTTGAAATTGATATTTTTCCATTATTGAAGGCACATAATAAGTAAATAATAATGTATAGTTTTGTAAATAATGAGAGTTAAGTGCATCAAAATGGGGATCATGTCATTCTATACAAAAATTGTCTACCCTAACTTCTATTAGTCTAATCTCGAACAAGATGTAATTATAATTTTGCCATCTAAATGAGAATGTAAGAGTGGTCATTGCCCAAGTCTTTCAAAATTTTAATTCTTATATTCCAAGGCCAACAATTATAAGGATCTTATTGTTACTTGCCAATATGAGTGATAAACTTTTAAATTATAGATTGGGAATTATGTGTAGAAAGGTACCATCCCAAGAATTTGAAATTAAAATTAATGAATTAGAGATCTCAAAATGCATCAAATATTATTTCTCCCCCTTGCAAGTAAGCATTCACTAGTCATTAATATTATCAAATTTCCACAATCCATTTCTAAATGCATGTACGTTTCTGGATTTGATTGTGTTTTTTTTTTAGCATCAATGTTTCAGATCACACTCTATGATCCAACATCACGAAGAGGAAGTGCAAGAATTGTAATAGCAAAGATGTAGACCAAGCCTATCTCAAGAGATATAAGAAGAGAAGAGAACACACGAAAAACTATGCAGAGAAGAAAAAAGCAAAAAAAATAATAAGGCACAAAAGTAAATAAGAAAAGAAAAATAAATAAATAAAATCCCAAGAAGGTGGGGGAACAAAAAACCCACTAA